>WOGN01005931.1:0-12800 GCA_015342105.1 Leptinotarsa texana
TATATATGGATGAGTGATAGAAATAAAAATTGATGTGCTCTTTGAAATTTTCGTCCGTTTCTGACTTACAGGCGGGGTCAAGTTTTCGTTAGAACGCCGTATATAGTGGGGATACCAGTGCTGTATCGCTTCTGTATGTATAAACAAATGTGATGTACACTGGATTCATAAATCGTATATTCCTGTCAGCTGCACCTTCTAAGAGGCAGAGCATAACTTTTCGACTAATGGGTTTTTTGCAATCGACCAGAATATTAATTTTTTTCTCTCTGCCAAAAAAAGTATCACAATTCATTTTATTTGAATTGTTTTGAATAACTTTGTTTGTTTACAATACCTGAATATTTCAGTCTTCAGCTACAAGTGTCGAGATTGAGTTGATAAAGTATCCTTTTTGTGTTTCTATAAGCATAACTGAAAAAAAAAAAATCTGTTTGATTATTTCTCACGACTGTTTACGATTCGAAGTAATTTTATACACAAATATCATTCCGCTGACACTGAAAAAGAATTGTTACCTTTTTATCGCTGCGGGAAGAAAATTTCGCTTTTTTCTTCTCTTTCATGCAGGACAAAAGTGTCACGTTCTCTCTCTCTCTCTCTCTCTCATAACTTACTTTTCCTCCCGGTAACCTAGCGATAAATTGTTCATCAAACTGTCTATGATATCTTGGACTACGTGACGAAATTAGAATTTCAAATCTGTGGAAAACACAAAATCAACGAAGTGATCGAATTGTTCTTCCCGCAGTAAGAATATATCGTATACGTAACTCGAATATTGCGTCCGTTACCACATCGCCTTTGAAAACATCCACCGCAGCAGTAGATGAATCTTTAGACCACTGGTCAGAAAACCCGGAAAAATCTATATTACAGTCGTCTCCGGCCGTGGAAGTTTACATTCTTCGATTGTGCTAATATCGTTATGTTTTGTATTCCATCAATCTGGTTTCTGGTTGGAATGGGTGTGGTAGTTTCAGATGATTTCCATTAGTTGTCGTATTTTTCTTCGCTCAAATTGTCATATTTCATGCACCGTACGCAATTTTACACATCTTCATAAGGTACTGCAATATTATTATTTCCTTGAAAATAAAACATTTTCGAAAATTACAGTAGTATTATAGGGAAAAGTTTCTTTTCGCGTACAATTGAATTCAAATTATTTGTTACTTGTTCAAATTCTATACTTATCGCTTTTCCCAAGGTAAATCAGCATTTAGGAAAGATTTCTAATTGGAATATCTCTCACAAGTTTTTTTCTGTTTCATCCGTTCGATAATATTCCTAAACTATTCTCATTGGAAGAAACTTCCCAAATTTTGAAAAGTTTCATTGCCACATCTCTTTGCATCATCAGAAGCAGGATTATGTACTCTTCTAGAGTAAAGAAATATAATCTTCCAATTTTCGAATACTCTCTTGCACATGATGTATAACATATTTTAAATTTTTCTCCCACTTGAAATCAATTTATTGAAACGAAGAACCTGAAAAAATATTGCCTAGAAACAAATATTATTGCGATTTGAATGATTTGATAATTTAAATGTGTTTCTGGTGATATTATTAGCATATGAATGAGGTTTCAACGAATTTAGAAGTGATTTATTGATAAAGAAATGCAAAAAATAGTCGTCTTCAAAACTTTTTGTCGATAAAAATGAATCAAAGAAGTGGCTCAAAGCATACCTGCCTCAGACCTCAGAAAAACTGATTATATCAGTTATTTCAATTAACTGATCCGTATCCCGTATCATAAACTCCGAAATAACGAAGTTAATACATATCAAGTGTATGTATTTGAGTTTTAGCTAAATTGGAATATCGAGTAATTATTTCCCAACCTTGTTTTTTCGATTTTAACGTATTTCACAATCACTCCTTCCGATAGAGACGGCTGATAATTCAACAGACGGAGTTTACAACTCAACAAGTCACTTGAAGTCCTCAGTCAAACATGTATGCATATTTTCTGGAGTTAATATTCCGTTTCACACAAAGTCCTTGCTTGTGGTTCATGATATTGATAAATTGATTAGTGCTTTCAATAAATATTTTCATGGTTTTCATGATCGCATTATTTCTTTCAGTAAACACCATATATCATGTATTCATAAATGAATTTCAGGAGACCAGGAATATCTTTTCATTCAATGATTTTTTTTTAGAAAATTTGATTATTTGTATTCATTGTCGACATAATTTTTTTTTATTACTATGAAAATGACTTTGCTGTTACCATAATTGTCATTGATGGATATCATTTCATTTATGAATATTTTCCTGTATACAATGAATCTGAATTTATAATCTTGAAATAGTGTTCATTTATTTGAAAAGTTTTTTCATGATTACATTGAATGATATTTCATTCAGATTATAATTGGTAAATATTGATATGCATCAAATGAATTGGTCATCATAAACGGTTTATGATGACCAAAAATATTTTTATTACCGATTTCATGAACGAACTTTTTTTGAGTGCAACTATAATTTGGCTGCGAATTTCAATAAAAGTCTACTATTAACTAATGTCTGGTATGAACTTCTTGTTTTGAATGTTTCAATTGAATAGTTAAGGAAATGGTTTGAATTCACTCCTTGTTTGAAATATTTTCCAAATTACAGCTTTATTGGTAGGTATTTTCTTTATCTCAACTTCTCTTTATTTCAACTCAAGTTATGTGTATTGTTCATTATGATATTTACATAAATTTAAAAGGGTACATTTTCAGGAGGGATTAAGTTTTGGCAGAGAAAGCTTCTGTCTTTCTCGAAGAAAAAGCCTTTCCGAAACAACCGCTTCAATTTAAAAATTGAATTGAACAAAAAAAATAACTTCCTAAATAACTACATGCATATGAACCTTCAATTACAAAAACATTTTTTCTATTCATATTCAGTCTGTACTCCAAACATTAGTTATGGAGTTGTATCTGACGTCATTCTCGAGATCGCTACACAATAAAGTATATGGTATAGGAGAAATTTCACTCACAAGGAACGGTGTCATCCTCAATGTCTCATTTTTGGAAGATTTACACATATTTTCCATAACGATGGAGAAGTAGAAAGGTCAAATATATAAATCTCCAAGTGAATCATGTCACAAACTCAAGTTCAAGCATTTACTCCACAAAACGTAACATGGCAACTACTGAGGCGATTGATCATATTGCAATATATTGAACAAATTTACTATATCATTCAAAGACATTATCATTTCTATATTCATACAATATCATTTCTAATATTTGAAAACATTTTTTTACGGGATTGTCTCTTCACCTAGCCCTCATTTTCACAAAGCAAATCTGCGATAATATTGAAGGTTACTTCTGGATGTTAATCCAAATTAATATAAAAATAAATTTTCAACTAACTTCGAATACGCTTGAGGAGTTAATAACTAATTATGTGTAGTTTGGGGCAAAAATAATGAAAGACGAATTGGTAAAAGCACTACATATACCTGAAAATATAGTAAGAGCAGATTGAAAAAAATAAAAAAAATTATTAAGTTTTAACCACTTTCATTTGTAACTAATGTTATTGCAGTTTCATCCTATAAGAACATTTTCGAACAATTACAATAAATTATGTGAAATTATTATAATTGTTTGAAAATGTCCTTATAGGACAAAACTGCAGTAAGGGTTGTTACAAATAAAAGTGGTAAAAAACATCAAAAGTATTGTTTCTCATTTTTCATCTTGAAATGAATATATCCCATTGAATCATGATACAAACCCAAACCATTTTTATACTTCTTCAAATATCGAAGATACAAATACAAAAATACAAAAACAACTAAATAAAACAAATCTTCCACTGATAACATTATATAATTCAAGATACAATAATACAATTGTTATTACCAATATATGATTAAATTCAAAAAAATGCTTCTGTTGTGAGTGCACTATTTTGGATTTTGATATCATCTGGAATGAATATCATCTGTTTATAATTCAGTGATGAACTTATTGCTTGAAATAGATAGTGAATCTGCGAGAATTTTATGGCTAGTTATAATGAAAGATTAGACAGACATTTTATGAAAATTTCACAAATGAAAAATAATATTCAGGGCAAACTAACAGAAAGGGTTTTGGGTCCAGAGCAATTCTGGTTATGTCGGAAATAGGTTCATAATTCTTCTGAATAATGACACAAATCATAAACATTTTTGTAGTTTTTCAGACATCAAAACGACAAATAGAAACTGAAGTCCTATAACATATAACATCCTATAATTTGTGACCAATATATGGTTCAATAATAAAATAAGTTTCAGAGAGTGATCAAAATGTTCGACTCTTTCATAGCACAAAATGCATTATGGAGTCATTCAATTTTGAATATAATATTGATTTCCACCATGATATACGGAATGCAATTTTCTTCTTTTATAGATCTATAATAATTTCTTGGAAAAAAATTCAAAACCAAAAAAATTGGAATTTCTGGGACAATCAAGAGTAGCATTATGGAAAATGTCGTTTTGAATAAAAAATTCAACTGTTGTCGCATCTATTTCTCAGCGAATGTATCTTGAAGATATTTGATCTGTTTTATTCTAGATGACGCAGATTTGTATATAGTTTTATGAAAAAATTTACTGGACTGGAAAAGGAAACGTGCACATCAAAGAAACATTTTTCATATACTCCTACATCTGTTGTTGTGTCAATGTTGAATATAATGGAAGTTCACTGTTATGCATTCTTCAAAGTACATCGAATCCTAATGAGGCAGACTCATACAAGATTTGGAGATGTTTCGTAATATTCTTTGTCGTGAATACACTTCAGTAGATAATATAGTGTAAATTAACCCCTGAGAAATCAACGCCGGTCGCCGCTGGTTTTTGTCGATCGGCTGTGGCTGAAGTTGCTCTCAAACTACTCGTATTTCTTAATCCTTATTACTGTTGCATCGTTCCGAGAATATGTCTATCGGCTTCCAAAGACTTCCATTGGTGTATTGCAATACCAACAATACCAACAGGCGGATGAGTCTAGTCTAGTATAGTAAGATATATATTTGAGATATAGTCTGAAGTTCACTTGAAATTTTTTAGTTTAATCGACAATGTGGAAGTGAAATAAAGTTGAGTTCAACTGTACAATGTAGTCAATTATTGTCTAATCCACAGGAAAACCGTAACATTTGGCGTCAGATTTTTTTTAATTCATGGTAAAATTAGGAATTATCGATTACGATGAAATGAAAGAAATTGAAAAAGTGTTTGAATCTTTGAAAGCCGGCCTGGCAGAGGAAAGAAAGAGAGTTGGTGGTGAATAATCAGAATGAATCAGGGAGCGATAGAGAAGAAAATCGTAAATCATTGGCAAATATTCATCAAATACAAAGAAGAATCTGTTTAAAAAAATCTGTTTTTCCAATAACCTCAAATGAATGAATGATAGTTAAAGAAATTCATTCAAGAAAAATTTAATGAAGTATTTTACGATGAAATTGAGAAATGTATAAAAGAGTCGATGAAAAGTTTGGAGGGATTAAAAGAAAATCTGAACAGGATCGTTCAAATCACTACAAAAGTATTCTATGTCAGATCAAAACGCAGCTGTCTCTAAATGGATTATAAAGTGAGTGCACTATTTTGGATTTTGAAATTATCGGATCATCTTCTCAGAGCTACTTATTATGAAAGGATAGGAAGACAATTTACAAAATATTCCCAATTGAAGAATTATGTTATGTTTTTCCTCGTGGGTTGATCAATAATTCACTACACTGAATAATCGAACTCAAATCTATTTCACTTTAGTTACAACAAACACTCCAACTGGAACTTCAACTATTATTTGAATGTTTATCACCTCACAAGGTAACTTTGCGTACCGCACTGTAACGTCCACTTCATTGTGTACTTGACTTTCCGAATACGCTTGCAGCCAGCGTTTGAATATCGCAATGGAACATCGTAGAATTTCCGCTGAAGTTCCATCGACATCGGTAGCATGTTTTTTGCTGCTTCTCGAGCGGCAGATAACATTGGACATTCCCACGATATCAGCTACGTCGCGTTCGATTTATAGCTTTCAGTGACGGCGAGCGATATTTCCTTTCGGGTATGATTTACAGCACATTCCCCTTTTCTGAGGTTGTTCGCCCCGAACAATATTCCAAGAGGGGACATCACGACCATGTAAAGACTCAGCGTCTCTATGTGGACAAATTTGGGCTTGTTTCTTGGTGACAATTGAATTCTGTACACCAGATCGTTCTTTTTTTTGATTACCAAGCAAGGTCCTAGCCATGGTTTTTGCAACTTGGTACACAAACCTTTTCGACTTTGGAGTTGATAGATCCAGACTGCATCTTCCTCCTTGAAGCTCACTGGCAGCGAATTATTGTCCAATTTTATCTTCATCTTGTCGCTGGAGATTCATTGAAAGGACTGCCATACAATACATCTATCGAAAGCTTCAGTTCCCTACCAGTTAACAACATGGATGATGTATATCCTGTCGCGTCATATAGGGAGCTCCTGTATGCCATCAGAAAAAGAGGAATCGATTCATCCCATTCTCTTTGATTTTCGAAGAAAAATATCGGGAGGTATTTATTGATGGTGCGATTATACCTCTAGACCATTCCATTGGATTGTGGCTGAAGAACAGTTGTTCTTGTCTTTTTCATTTCGAACAGAATCATCATTTCCTTTCATAAATTCGATTCGAAGTTGCGGCCCTGATCAGAGTGTAGTTCTGGGGTACTCCGTGTCTGGCAATTACCTTTTGCAACAAGGCTTCTGATACCGTTTTAACCTCTTGGTTGGGTAAGGCTACTACTTCAGGCCATTTAGAAAAGTAGTTCATCGCAATGATGAGGTACTTGTTACCGGATGTGGTTATATTGAGTGATTTTTGATAGGACACCCACTGAGATACCGCTTCAACTTTCCCTTTGGCCGATCTTCGGACCCCTTCTCGAAGAGCAGAACTCACAGCGCTTACAACACTCTTCCATGTCTTGACGAAAATTGACCCAATAGTATCTCACACTCTCACGCACTATCGCTTGAGTTTTATTCACTCCGAAATACTCTCCACTGAAACCATCGTGAAGCTGTTCGAAAATAATCGGGATACACGTCTCAGGAAGAATCATTTGGAATTTGTGAGTTTTTCCATCCGGTCTATTTCATTTCCGAGTGGGTAATTCATCTCCTATGCTCACGGAGTCACCATGGTCAGGTGATTCCTCAAATTGTCTGCCCGTATACAAGGGACCTTAACAGGTTGCTATCCTCCGAGTCAGACGAAATCCAAAGCGGCTGGAGGTAGGAGAGCTCATTTCCCTATCAAAGCTGTCTATTAAGGAGTCTCTTCCCACTACCTTTTCACGTCTGGTGGAAAGTTCTTCTTCTGGTAGCTAGGTATCATTGTCCTCTTGGCGTTGGTAAGGTTATCACTCTTTTATCCACCTAGCTATTGTCCTTCTGGTGTTCTGAACTTAAAGAGCCATCGAAGTGCTGAGTGGTCTGACCTGATAAAAAATTTACGGCCATATTGAAAGTAGTAGCAATGATCCACCGCTTTGACCACAGCGAAGAACTCTTTTCTAATAACGCAGTAATTTCTTTCGGACGTTCCCAGGGACTTACTGAAATAGCTGATGACGACTTCTTCCTCTTATACCTGGAAAAGTACTGCCCCTATTTCATATGCCCAGTATAAACAAGCCCCTCTCCTTCAGATATGCCAGGACCGGTGCGCTGGTCGAATGTTTTTCAGGGCAACAAATGCTTGCTGGTAGTCTGGAGACCAAACGAAAGGTGTTCTCTTTTCAGCTGAGCTATGCAGCGGTCTGGCGATTTTTCTAAAGTCCTTCACGAAACTCCGGTAATATCTCCTTAGGTCGTGCTTGCTCTTCGGTGTTGGCCATTCTTACACTGTATTGATTTTCTCTGGATCTGTTTCAACTCTAACTCCAAGAAATTCACCTTTTTCTGGAAGAGGCAGTACTTCTTGGGATTGAACTGCAAATGAAGACACTCCTCAAGTTTCACAGATGTTTTTCAAAACTTTTTCTGGTGACTATAATGTCATCAAGATAGACCAAGCACATTTTTTAGGTGACTTATCTCAACACCAACTCCATCGGGCTTCTAAGTGTTGCGAGACCGTTGCATAACCCGAACGGCATGAACTTAAGCTGGTATAATATATTGCCGGTCTTCTCTTCAACCTTAGGTCAAACTGCCACTTGCCAATATCCGCTTTTCAGATCTAATGTTAAGAACCATCTGCATTCGGCTAAGATGTTCAGGTTGTCACCTATTCTAGGGAGGAGATAACTGTCCTTTCTAGTGACATCATTAAGCTCTGCGCAAAATCTTGTCGATCCATCTTTCTTAGTCACTAATACAAAAGGTGACGACCAGGGGCTCTTTGATTCCTCGATTACTCGTTTCTCCTACACGTTCTCAACAATGGATGCAGCTTCATCTTGTTTCACGAAGGGAAGACGTCTCGGTAGTTGATGATTGGGCTTGGCATCGCCAATATCGATGCGATGTTGAACTAGATCTATTCGACCAATGATTTCGCCTTCACAAACATATCGTTCTCTTCCTCGACGAATCGGGTGGCCTTGGATAGTTCTTTTTCAGACAGATGATTCCACGTCTTCTTGAAAGAGTCTATGAGTTCCTCAGTGAATAATTGAGCACACTATATAGGTACATCTTCTTCAATACTGGCGATTTTCATGATAGGTTCGCAGCTGCCTATTATTACTTACCCTTTCTTGAGAGTCAACCTGTTATTTTTAGGGTTGATTATTCTTACTAAAATGGTCTAATTGCTTACACTCACGAGGAATCTGGCCACGATAATTCCTGATTCAGAGCCATTGAATGGATCTATCAATGCTGTACTCAAGCCACCAGGTCCAGCAATTTCCGCTTGAATAATTTTCTTGGTGTTAGGAGAGATTCTGGAATCCTTCAGGATAACCACATCGGCACTGTCATGAGGCTGAGAGGGCACGTCGAGCAAAATTTTCAATTTTCAACAGTTTGTGCCTTATGGCCACCACAAATCTGTAGGGAGACATGATGTCTAGTCCCAAAATGAACTCGTCGACAAAGTTGACCACCAATACCTTAGTTTCTATTTCGCAGTTTCAAAGCCTCAGTCTCACTTCAGCTTCTCCATAAACTGTCAATCTATCTCCAGTGGCTCTTTCTGGAACAGGTACTACTGATAATTTCTTCAAACTGCTTCTGTTGTAAATGTCGGTCCTCCTTACTGAATTTTTTCTCCAGTATCGTTGGTGAAAAGGCACTGATGATTATTTAGGAATTCGTCGACAACTAAGCTGTTACTGTTGCGTCCAACCATGAAAATACCTGGGGGCTTGGGATGCAGCAGCCAATGTACCGCCTCTAACACTGGCTGAATTTAGTTTTCTTCATCTCGTTGGATATTGAACGAGATCAACAGTCCCAACTCAAATATCCTTCTCTGCCACAGTAAAAACATTTAGGCTGTCCTCTTGCCTTAGTTCCATTCATTGAATATTTCCTAAAGAGTTCTTCGAAAACTACCATGAACACTAGAACTTTTCGTTTTTGTCATGGAACATTTTAGCATATCCAAATTCTGGGGCATAAATGATGGCTCCATTCAATTTTTGATGACGTGTCATTTTCAATAACTACTGCAGCTCCGTGTCACAAACCCCATCGATGAAACTATGGACACTAATTCAGTTAGTGAAGTTATCCGGTACTTCTGGATAGGCGAGTCTTACTAACCTGTCGACTTCAGCTCCACACTCTTGCAAACTTTCTGATGGACCTTGCTCACCTCCAGTTGAGCTTTGCAGAGTTGTTAAAGGTTGTGTCTATTCAATCCTCCACCGCAACCCGCAAGGCTTTATAGTGGCTCACACCTATATTAACACTCAGCCAAATAAACCTAGCTTCTTAAAAAAGCTGCTTTATTTTGTATGATGAGTGGTCTTTGAGTTCAGATGATGAGAGTACGACTCTGCCGAACTTTTGAACTTTCAAGCTACTCATGGATTACTTTTTCTAATCCCTTCTTCGTTTCCTAAAACACTTTTCCAAGTTCTTCCTGAATAAATTCCTGTACCTCTCCTTTATTCACTTACTTTAATCTTATGAAAACCAATAATTTTGTTATTTTCATTTTCCGTAATGTATAGAACCGATGAAACTGTTAGAGGCTGGTATCGTTTATAGAGTTTCATAGCGATCAAATACATCAGGCATTTTCAAACTATTGGAATATTTTTTGGTGTCATCATTATCCTTATGAGTCATTAATATTCTCTATATCTGAAAATTAACAATATCTGGTTGAGTTTCATAGCGATCAAATACATTAGGCATGTTCAAATTATTGGAATATTTTTTGGTTTCATCATTATCCTTGTGAGTCATTATTATTCTTCATATCTGAAAATTAACAATATTTGGTTGAGAGAGTTCTACTTAGCGGTAAACAAAACAATAACACGTGTTTCACTTTACAATCTCTGTTTCATTTATGAACATTTTATCGATCAAAAAAATGTGTTACCTAAACTTTTGTTATGTGATGGAATTGGCCGATACTTGATGAATATCCATAACTATTTACGTAACACTTTATTGTGAGATTTTCACTGAACAGTTTACAAAACCGACACACGTGTTTCACAAAACAATTACCAGAAAGGTTTATACCAGCACCTGAAGAGGCTATTGTATATTGAGAAATATATCTTGTGATGTGATTAGTGAAAATCTCTCAATGAAGTGATTACTTTTGATTACTTTCGAATATTCTCCATAATATCTCCTGAAAATATTTTGTCATTTCATTAAACAAAATTTTGTGAAATTGTATCATTCTAGTACTAGTTGTTATCACCTGAATTTCAATTTCATCTCACCTTGTATCACACACATCATCACATACATCATCTTTCATTCATCATAATTCATTTAAATTATTCTCCAAAATGGTTCGCAAGAAATTTCGCAACAATTCGGATGTGACTGAAAGTTGATTTGTTTTACGATTCAGAGTGATTAATGTAAGTGTGATACTGATTCATTCACCTTGGATTTGAAAGAGAAGATTATTTTCAACATGAATACCTCGAATTTTAGTGACAATCAATTAACCTATATGACTGAGTTGAACTATCGCTGGTGTGAATGTGAATGAATGAGTGTACTAACATTCATGACAGAGAAAAAGGAGAATCATGAAAGATATATTTCTTAGATAATGTGCATTATTCTGCCAATTTTTTTATGCTAATATATTCACATTTTGGATTGATCGAATATTGAATTATTATGAATTGATGAGAATTCAGAGTGAACATGATGTCATGGAATTCAAAAATTTATTTCGATAAATGATACATGAATCTGTTGAAAAAAGCAAGTACAACGACCTAATTTACTTTAGTAAATTATATTTCATATTATGGGGTGTAGATTATCCCTATTCAGAAATTGTTCTGTATTTTTTTTTGTATTTGGCATAAAATTTGTAACCCTATAGAAATAATTCATATATGCCAGAAAACCGTTTACCAGGTCGGCTTATGTAGTCTTTCTCAACCAGACGAAATTAAAATATCGAATAGGTCTGCATCAATGCATTGGCAGAATAATTTTGAAATAAACAAATTATAGATAGGACCTTCATGGAGAGGGCTTCATGATGATCGCAACAACTTTCTAAATTCTTGGTGCCACTTATATTTCTGAAAATAAGTTCTTCATCATTTCAAATATCATTGCAACAAAAACCAGTAGAGTTCATTTATAATTTCACAACATGGTGCTTGCCTTCGTTAAGCTTGGTTCAATCTTCCTCTTGAATAATCTTTCGTTTATCGAAACACGTATCGAGTTGTTAAAATAACTGTTTGATTTTGGGATAAAACTTCAGTAATATTCATTACTACACCAAAGGTTCCAAACAGTGCATCACAAGGAAAAGTTGTACTTATTTAAATTCCATCAGAATAACTAATCTCTATGACAATCAAATCAATATGCTCATGAATAATCAATCATTTATGGTGATATTAAGTCAGGTGGAGTCAAGGAAAAATAAACTGTGACAAAAACGTCTGACTCCAGAGAAAAAGAGTAGTTACAAGCGATTATAATCTCCCGATCTCATTACCACACTCCTCCAAAGCTGTTTTCAGATAATATATCAAATCCAAAATTATGCCTCCAAGATGATTCAATGCAACCATACATCTTTAGAATTCATTTCACTGTTCACTATTCATATATCACCCGCTGTTTAACTAATATGAAAGAGATGTGTATCCTTTATGTACAGGATTGCTGCTGGGAGACATTGGCTTTGGAAGTAATTTAAAGGCCACAATCGAAATCATGTTTAATAAAATATTCTTGGGAACATTGATCATAATCCCAAGAGTTTCACAAAAAGCTGTAATTTGACCTTTTTTCATTAACTATGTCATCATATGTCAGGTCTTCACTCTCATTTCCGCTACAATGCAGCTCGCGGCATTATTATCCATCAAAGTATTGAATACCACTTCTCCATAGTAGTCCTTGCAGATACATAGATAAATGTGAATTGAAGGGGTTATATTTTTTAGGAGTGATTAATTTTTGGAAAAGAAAGTTTTTGGCTTTCTACTACTCCATCTCGATACAAAAAAGAAGGATGAGGGAATCTACCAAAGAGTACAATTTGTTACCATTCATTTAAAGTAGAACTCATGTGAGAGATATCTGTTTT
>WOGN01005932.1:0-12800 GCA_015342105.1 Leptinotarsa texana
ACATTACACAGCATATTGCAGACACCCATATAGTGGCACGTGGCATGAATACAACGATTCACACGTGTTCCCAATTTTGCCAAAATCACTTGTGAGAGATGAGGCATATATCCTCTTTCATGAACAGGAGGGAACGAAGCACCACCTTTGATGAGATTTTTTTTCTTGTTTCTTTTTTTTATAATCTTATTTTTTTGAATTGATTTGTATTTCATGATTGTTCCAAATTTCATTATTTATTGTAAAATAATTCGTGCTAGGTAGTTTTGAAAATAGTGTAAAGATCGAAACTAGTCAACAAATTCAAATTCAAATTATTTATTTTCTTAAAATGACAAGAAAATGTATAGAATATAGTCATTATACACATAAATTGCTAAAATGAATATTATTACCATATCAAAGTTACATAGTAGAATCAAAACTCATATAGAAAACAAAAATGAATCGAATATTATTTACAAAATTCCTTGACAAAATTGTGAAAAGTCATATATTGGTCAGACATCTAGAACATTGATTAGTCATATCATCTCTCATAAGAGTGACTGTAGGAGAAATATTAAGTCATGTGCCTTGGCAGATCATGTTATTCAGTATGGCTATAATATGGATTATGATAATACTAAAATTTCACATACTGAAAAAAATCTTTCCAAAAGCAAATTTTTAGAAATGTCGAGATAAATAATGAAGAACATGCAATTAATAAAAGATCAGACCCCAACAATTTCAGTAAAATTTAAACATTCATTTTGAAAAACCAAAAAGAAATTATATCACCCTCTATTCGAAATTATCCTCCCTGATATTGAAAATATGTCACTCGGTTCGATCATTTCATTTCATCAATGTTTTTACTGTTTTTGTATAAATCCATTTCTCATTATTCTCACGATAGTAAGTAAGAAATTTTTGGGAATGAAAGTTTTTGGCTTTCTACTACTCCATCTTGATACAAAAAAAGGATGAGGGAATACCAGTGAGGGTGACAATGTTCCATGTAAGTGCAATTTGTTACCATTCATTTAAAGTAGAACTCATGTGAATGATATCTGATTTTTATTCCACAACGAATGTTTGAAATGCAAACTGAGTAGAGAAAAGTATTTTATATATAATTCAGTGTTCATATAGAAGTATTTGTTTCGAAAGATTTTTTTTCTTTCGTGTAATTCAATGTTTATATAAAAGTAGCTGTTTCAGGAGGACTTTCTTTCAGTTTTTGTCTGAAAGTCATTTCTTTGCATAATCAACACATCCATGTATAGAGTTACTTATTTTCAAATATATTACTTCCTACCTTTGGAAGATTCCCTCATCCATTTTTTGTATCAAGATGGAGTAGTAGAAAGCCAAAAACGTTCTTTCCCAAAAGATAAACACATTGATTATACAAACGAATACGGAATATTCTTTTTGTTGCGGCAAATACTTCATACAAACTTTTTTCTCCATAAGATGGGACCACTGCCATTAACTAATTTAAATAAATCAGTAAATAGGCCTATTCAGCAATTTGCATTATTTGAGGGGCTTCTCTATATAAGCTGTCAAAACGTATTTCCGCTCAGTATTCAAAGTTGTTATGACTCTGAGGCTGTGTAATGTACAAGTGAGACACTAAGGTGAGTTGGAATGATACACCTAATCTAAACTACTTTTTCGTTTTTAAAGGTTTTGTACTCGAACATTTTTTAAAACACATAGTGAGAGATATTACAACAAGTTGAAAATTGCTCAAAAAGAATTTTCACTCAAGAAGTTTTGTAGGAGTATTATTTTATTTTTATTTGTTATTTCTGTCTACATTACTAGATTCGTGCATCATATATACCTAGATATATGAAAATCTGATACTGAAATACTTATAATTTTTTAAACAGAATCTAGAAGTGTGAATAAACATTTGTTTATTAATGGAGTTGGTCATTTACGAAAATATTTTCCACTATTGATGACAGATATTATTTCAATTGTCGTAAGGAGATTGGTATGTACTCGTATCACTGATAATGTTAGCTATACTTTTTCTCAATTTCACACGAACCTAGTTTATGAGTGGCTATCGAAGTGATGATTTGGATAATTTGTTTTCACAGACATGTGGTGATAAAATCAACATAACTATTCCATTTGGAAATAGTTGAGTAATTAATTTTTGGCACCCGATTTTGTATTAGATATCTACCCTTATATGCTATGATTGTCAATCCCCTTTATAACTGATGTTGGACGTAAAATATGGTTTCTTCCTTTATACAGTTGTTATTTTCGTAACCAAAATACTTGAAGAAATTCAATGCTATATACACTGTCTTTAAACTTGACTGTTTATAACTCGCGATGCACTGTTTGGAACCTTTGGTGTAGTAATAAATATTACCAAACCTCAACACCTCGACACATGTTTCGATCACCAAGTGATCATCTTCAAGAAGAAGATCAAACTAAACATACTTACAATGTTATCCTTATTTATTCCATATATACCTCTTCTAGGTACCTGCGTCTCAAGTGTCTTGAACTAATTTCACAATATTGCCTTATCTACTAGTCTTCGATTATTTTACAATGTGTCGTCATGTTATAGTCACGTGAATCTAATAATCAAAATATTATTTCAACAAGCTATAAAGTATACTGCTGACTTTTCAGGTCTTCCATATTTTAAGTGTGTTAAGTGTTCCTTGTATCTTATTTTAATAGATCTTTTTGCCTGTCCATAATATTTTGCATCGCAGTCCTTACATTTGATTTCGTAAATTCTAGACTTTTCCGAATTCTCGATTTTGTCTTTTGGGTTTCCTAAAAGGCTCTGTAGTGAATGACTTGTTTGAAAAAACCACCTTCATACCTAGTTCCTTGAACATTTTTCCAAAGTTCTTCGTGTATTGGTGGCATGGAACTGAGATGTATTTTCATCGTTTTTAAATGATATAATAAGGAAGAAAAAGTTTGTGTTAAGAATGAACGGAATCTCGACTTTTGGAAATGACGAAAATCAAGATAAATAGTGTTTATTGTGTCTCACACCTATTAACTTTCGACCAAATAAACCCAGCTTCTTAACGAGGCCAATTAGTTTCTATGGTGAGTGGCCTTTCAGGTCAGATGGTAAGAGTACGGCTCTGCCCAACTTTAAAAACCTCATTCGGTCCCCAGCGGGGCAGGCACAAAGTATGTGCTCTGTTGTTTCATCATTTTCCAGACAGAGGCGATACACACTGTCTTTTTATAGTCCAAGTCTCTGCATATGATGATCTCTGCATATGATGATTCAAATGACAGTGATCTGTGAGAAGGCCTATTAGGCATCATGGTTCATCCCTACTGTAGTCCAACGACTGTTTGATATCAAGCTTCGAAGGGTGAATAAACGCCTTGGAGTGAGTCAATCCTGGAAGATTTTGCCAGGAGTCCATAAATCTTCTTGCTATCCTGGTATTCAACCTTTGTTTGGCAAAGCTTAAAGCGATGCCAATGACAGGTTCTGGTCCAATGAAGCTGTTTGTAGCACCCTCCTTTGCAAGGGAGTCAGCAGCCTCATTCTCTTCCTGGCCAGTATGGCCATGAATACAGACCAGAAAGCGGCGTTGGAAGCTCTTGGCTCCTACCAAGCAACGTCTAAATTGGTAGCAAATTGACAAAAATGACTCTCTTAGATAGGAAGACTTAACAGATTGTCTCTGGTCTGGATTCCTGGCCATACTGGCCTGGAAGGTAATGAGGCTGCTGACTCCCTTGCAAAGGAGGGTGCTGCAAGCAGCTTCATCGGACCTTAACCTGCCATTGGCATCACTTCAGGCTTTGCCAAACGAAGATTGAACACCTGTATAGCAAGAAGATTTATGGACTTCTGACAGAATCCTCCAGGATTGGCTCACTCCAAGGCGTTTATTCACTCTTCGAAGCTTGATATCAAACATTCGTTGGACTACAGTAGGGATACAATGTCCAATAGGCCTTTTTACAGGTCACTGTTATTTGCAGAGACTCGGACTGTCGGAAGACAGCGTGTGTCGCCTCTGTTTGGAAAATGATGAAATAGCAGAGCACATACTTTGTGTCCGCCCCACTGGGGACCGAATTAGGTTTTACGAGTTCGACAGAGCCGTACTCTCACCATCTGACCTGAAAGACCACTCACCAGACAAACTAATAGGTTTCGTTAAGAAGCTGGGTTTCCTCGGTCCACCGCAAGTCGAATAGACCATTCACTTTGGACCTAACCTAACCTAGCTCATTTCAACTGGAAATACACTGCACGGAATTATTTTTATAAATAGTTTAACATGAAATTGAAATACCTTATTGCAAAGGACACTCGTCACACCCTTTTGTTATCTACTAAGAACAAGTTATTTCTTTGTAGAAGTAGAAAGCCTAAACCTCTCTTTCCCGAAAATCAATCTTTCTCAAAGTTATACTATTTCAATCTAAACTTTTTCAAATGCCAACTGTTGAAAAATCTGTTTGAAATCTGTTTTCCGTTATGGAGGCGACAGCTGATTAACGTAAAAACAGATTTTTGAACAGTTGACATTTGAAAAAGTTTAGATTGAAATAGCGTACCTTTAGGAAAGATTAATTTTCGGGAAAGATAGGTTTAGGCTTTCTACTTCTCCATCTTGACACAAAAATGTGGGAATCTTGAATCTTCCAAAGAAAGGATGGGAGCAATCAATTTCAAAAATTAACTCTGAATGAAGATGTGTAGATCATACAAAAAAATAACTTTCAGACACGCACTGGAAGAAAAAGCCCTCTCAAAGCAGCTTCATATAAACATTGAATTACACGAAAGAAAAGTAATTTCGAAACAAATACTTTTATATCAACACTGGATTATAAGAAAAACATTTTTCTCTGTTCCGTTTATATTCCAAACATTTGTATGGAATCGAAGCAGATATCATTCACACGATTCCTACACAATACAATAAATGAAAGAAGTAAAATTTCACTTACATGGACCACTGTCATCTTCACTGGTAGACATCCGATGTTTCGCCGTAAGGCACTTGCCTTATCGGTTCTTCAGTATCAAGTACGGATAATATAAGAAAAAACACTCAATTCATTCATCAAATTACAACTTTTTGTCTTGGAATGAGTTGAATCCACGAATGTCATCCATGCCAGTACATAAATAATATTCATTCGCGTATTTCATTGAATTCCAGACATAGAATTTTCCTAGATTGAAAGGGTATATTTTAAAGCTTGATTCTACATTGTATATGTTTGCTCACCTTGTCAAATGACACTTCTATTAGGAATCAATAGTTAACCTTGACGATTCACATTTTATTCTTCCTGAACAATATGTCATGATTTTCCGTATTTATTGATATAAAAAAATTGAACAATCCAGCAAATAAAATTTGAAACGATTGAGTTCTCTTTTGTTTCTCATTATTTCTCACAGTGACCCACAAAATTTGATATATGGTTATAAAATAACTTTTTCAAATTATTTCTCAGGAAATTCTAGTTTTTTTAGAAAAAAATGTAAATTTTGCTGGGTAACGAATGACAGTTATAAGAAGTTATAGTTATTCATTTCATTTTTGAGGTAGAAATCAATGACACATTCAACTTCTTATAAATGTGTTAATGAAAGATTTGATGACTCGTATTGGATTCATAGTTTTCAGGAAAAGATTCGGAGAATGTTTCCTTTATGAAATTCAGAATGAAATATATTTCCGAGAAAGAAATAAAAATAGAGCTCTTTTTCGAAAAAAAACTCAACTTTTTAGGTTCAACCTCTCTATGCTTTGTTAAATGTTATTTATTTATCTTTCAGAATGATTCGCCACATAGTTTTAGTAACACTCCTGGGTTGTGTCTTATGCTTCCCAGATGTCAACACTATTCAAAACGCCGAAGAATCCTTGGTTACCACTCCTTTGGGAAAGATAAAAGGAACAATAATACCCTCTAGATTGGGAAAACCTATTTTTGCTTTCAGGGGTATCCGATATGCCAAGGCACCAGTGAATGATTTGAGGTTTAAGGTAAGATGCAATTAGTTTTGACTTTGATGAGACACATAGAGTATATGAGACATTAGAAAATGCTTTTTATTACTACAAAATAAATTTAAACCAAACTGGAAATGGAATATATAGGCCTCTCTTATGCGGGGTTCAAACCCTTCTGAAGAAAGAAGCTTCGAGTTTTCTCATTCATTTTATGTTTACTTTTCAAAATGCTTTCATGTTTGCTGTCACCCAATTGAGATCATCATACGAATAACTATAAGAAATGTTTTCAATAAATATTTGTCGTCTTCATATAGTTTTATGAATGAATTTCATTCATTAGGTCTTCATCACCCTCCTGAAATTAGGTTAGGTCTACTGAAAGGAAGAACTATATGTCTCTGATGTATAGATTCAGATATTCTTCACAATCTTAACAATTGTAATGTAATGTGATGAAATGAATGATGTAAGGTAATGTAACACTGAACAAAATATACGTGTAAATTTAACGATCCCCAAGAAAAATGTGTTATTATTCAAAGTAAATTACACAAAAAAACAACTGAACCAGATTTCATAAAAATTATATCATTTTCTTTTTCAGCCACCTGTAGTCGCTGATAAATGGGAAGGAGTTTACGATGCGACTAAAGATGGTCATTTATGTCCACAACCTACCTCTGATCCAGTTTCGGAAGATTGTCTCAACCTAAACGTTTATACAACCAAGGTAAACAATATTTTAAAGCAGTTGGTTATTGACTAATTTTATGCTGAAAAAGATTAACAAAAATGCCGGAAAAGTAAAATTATTCCACTGGAATATTTGGTTTGACAGATTTATCTAATCCCTGTTCAAATCTGGTTCAATCAAATTGAGATTAGTTAGCCTAATACGTATCTATATTTTTATTTACTCTGTAAAAGAGAGGAAATTTTAATTTTTATTACATTTTTACAGCTTCCTACTGGTTCAGAAAAACCCAAACGACCTGTCATCGTATTCATTCACAGCGGTGGATTTTACAGTCTTGGATCTGCAAGTTACCTGATTGGTCCAAACTACTTTTTAGATCAGGAAATAGTTCTGGTGACTTTCAATTATCGTTTGGGAACTTTGGGTGAGTGAATATTATTGTAAAAGTCTAGAATATATGTACATGATTATCAGCTGTCTAATAAATTAGGTGATTTTCTCACACCGACTGAATTTCAAATATATCTGGTATGTATTTATGCATAAAATTCTTCTTAATTATTCATAAGAAAAAAATCTTCTCAAACAAAGACAATGAAATTCTGAAAAAAATATTGTGTGACTTCGATAGTTGAGGAGAAACATCAGGTTTGATAAATCACAGTTACGTGAGGATAGAAAATAATATTCCAATACATTTGATGATAACCATGCGCTATAAAGGATTTAATGTTGAAGCTAAAAAACACACATCAGGCTGAGATCGTATTTGTTAGGAGATATATGCCAGTCTCAGGTGTTTTGTGTTACATCCTGTTTTTCCATTGATGTATTCATGTTACATACAGTGTTCCTCAATGTGGTTATGATCATGGGAGAGCTGTGGCTCTTAGGAGAGTTGTTGCATACCAAGTTGAGACTACTTTTCCAGCACTAAGATGGTTGAATTGCTTTAATTCAAAAGCTTTAAATACTTCCTTTTAACATATATCTAGTGTTAAACCAATGGCACGCTCGTTCCTTCCTTTGCACTTGAAAATGTAGATCCTCCCACTAAAGGGACACCCGGCTTGAAGCGATTCGTATAGAATTAATTAATGATATGACCTCCAGTCTACAGGGGTTTTTATAAGAGCAAATGACAAAAAAAAAACAAATATTGGGGAGACAAACATGATGAAGCTTTTTACACACACTAGATATGTGTTGAAAGAAAGTGAGAGTACTCAGATGCAATAATAACCTCGTTCTGTGTATTTTATATTATTTGTCGTGTGGCAGTTGCAACGTGCACCTTAGGATGGGGTGCATGGGGAAAGTGATAGGCAAAAATTCAAATGGTCAAAGCGGAGAAATGATTGCGACTATACATTTCAGTTAGCAACAGGCACATGCAGAAAAGCCTATAAAATATTTCAACAAAGTTCAAGAACGTTACCGGCGTAAGTCTTCGAACTACCGAGATAGTGAGATAGCAAAAACGAATAAAATGGCGAAAGCGTATCATTTTCAAGACCCAGAAAAAAACATCCAGCACCATCCAAAAACATCTGTTTAAAAATCTGTTTTTCCGTTAACCAGCTGTCGCACCTCTACGAACGATAACCCTCAGAAGTCGAAACTTGTGTGAGCTGAGGATTAACGAGGTCTTACCTTTTAACGTGTAATTCCCAACACGGGTTGGACGATAGCAAGTGAAAATCGATCGTTCAGACTAGGGCTTGAACCATCGACCAACACGGCAGTCGATTCGAGTGAGTGAACAAAGCACATATTCAGACGAATTTGATGAAGGTGCTCTTCGTCGTTATATAATTAATTAGACAACCATCAAGCGAGTGCCTACTTTGAATATAATCCATATAGAGTTTTGAAAGGATAATTATTAATCTGGTTCTATAGAGAGTCGTTAGAATTTTTCAATAAACAACATGTTAATAATGTGAAATGTCAAACGGCCTCTTTTCGCACTAGCGTCCAAACAAGAGCTCTCTCTCTTCAATTGGAAATGAACGTCAATTGTTTCATATTCCTTCTTCAACTGTGGAAAAAGAATGCTATATAAAAGTATGTATTTTATTGCTTTGTTCTGATCGGTTAAGGTTCTCATAATAATGATAATAATAATAATAATCTTCATCATTCCCAAGAAACAAAAATGTTTATATCAGCAATAAAATTTAAAATAATGATTCAATATTTTATTTCAATATTAACATATCAATTAAATGAACAGCAGATAAATACATGAATACAAACACATATACATACATACCTATATACATACATAAATATATAAATAATTGAATAATAATGGTAATTAAAAACAAAAAATGTAATATAGAGATGAAAATTTTAATTAGAGAAAGAGAGCCAAAACTTTTTCCATTTGAATTTTGTTTTTTGATTTATTTTTGGTTTCTCCGGCTGATTATTGAAATATTGATTTCTTCCCAAATGGGCTTGTTCGGATAATCTGCTGAATTTTCCAAAAGTTGAGAGGAAGGTTGAATAAGGTCAAGTATAGACATAATTGATTGTACTCGAACTGATCCAACAAAAGCTTCTGAGGTAATACCATAAATCATATGATAAAATTTAATGAAGTAAAATGAAAAGCATTTGAATTTTTTGCAAAAATATTAATTCATTTTGTTTCATTCTTTCAGCAACAGTATTAACTCCAGATAATACTTTCTGTGGAGAATACTTGAAGTTGAAATGAAAAACTGTGTCATCAAATTCAATATTTTCGTCCCCTTTTATTTATAGTCACTTTTTAAATGGTTTTTATGAAGTCTTGGAAGAGTAAAAGGATTGTAGTTCTTTCTTTTCAATACTTTCTCCAATTTCTGTCTAACCATTTTGTCCTTTGGGAACCTAAACTCATTATATGACAAACTCCCCTATAAACCAATGCGCTTTCTGTTTTTTTGTGCATTTCCGCACACTTAAAATCAACACAAGAATGCACCATATTGACAAATATATCTCTAAAACACTTTTAAAACACACACAAACTGAACTCGATGAAAATACGAATTGTTTCTACGCGAGCTGTCAGCTAAGAAAAAGTTGAAGCTCAATGTTGCAAAAACAAACAAATGAGTATTCAATAATAAGATCGCTCGAATCCACGAATTAGGCATAAAAGCGGACAATAATATTTTCCTTGATAACTGATACAGTACAAGTTATATCTAAATATGATTCTAAATAGAATTTAACGAGAAGCATTTTTAAATAGTTTTCGAATGCTTATGAACCCTAATAAAATAAATCAATTATGTATTCATGCCATCCACCAAAAAAATGAAATTCAACGTTACTGATATATTAGCCATATTGTCATCCAGTCAGCCAGCGCCCTCTGTAGTGTATGCGACAATGTGCTCTTTCTAGTGTCAATAATTTCCATACAAAACTTCGTATTTTTGTTGAAATAATTTCAAAATGAACGTTGAGCCTAGTTTTGTCAAAGATGACTCCAACAACTTACCAAGAGTCGATTTTGAAATGATTAATGAATTTTACTTGAAAAATTTGCAATACTTTGGCACCGAAAAGAAAAATGAAAAATTGAAACGGTAGGTGGTATATTTAGTAGGTCCCTTATATTTATATGACATTCATTTCAGACTTTGTCTTTTATCGAAGGATGGAAAGTTTTGATTTAATTTTAATTTTAGCTCGGCCAAGGAGCAGTATGGTGAAAATGCTGTGAGTATTGATCAACTGGAAAGAGAAGTATATAAATGAACAGCGAAATATAGAATTACTCCAGTACATATCAATCCAAAAATAACCTGAAAAAATATTTTTCGAAATGTAAACTAATGACACGGAATATGCAGCAAAATAGGCACCCGCCGAAACCTACCATTTACAAAAAACAACGTTCTTTAATCAGACAATTCTGACAGTTGTATTCACACACAGTTGACAACAATAACAACAAAAATGGCGTCTATCATATTGGATCATCAGATCTATGATTGGATATTAAAAACCAATACACTTGGCAACTCCGCTCTAGACACGATCAATTTTATTGGTCAACAGACATGCGGCCAATTTAAATTCTTCCTTTTCCAATTGTTCTTTTTTTCTGCAAATATAAAGAAATCTTGGGACCGATTAGGCTTGATAAGTATAATATACCCCTAACACGATCAGTCTATAAGCAAACCAGTCTCATTTTCCATAGCATGAAACAAGCCCATTTTGAGTGATATGATTTAACTAGTAGTTTTTTTGCTTGTCTTGTATTATAATCATGGATGGTATTTCTTTGATTCAAATCCAGAATGAATGAATGAAACAATAAATTTTCAATTGAAAAATGGACTGAATATCTAGAAGATCACGTGGTATGCATAAATTTGACGTAGACTAAAGATGTGGTAATTTGAATATATCTACATTTTATTATTTCATTTTCCAGTCTCTCAAGAGGGTTTCTTATTGATAAATTAGTTGTTCCCCAAATTCAAATTAAATATTGCAGATTGGAATATACCAAACAGAAATATATACTTTCGAGATATTTTGATGGAATGAAATTTCTAACCCTGAATAATATTCCTGAAATTGGTCCGATTTTCTTTTATAAAATCTCAATATGAGTATTCCAACACAGACTTTCATCAATGTATAGTCCTCAAAATTTTGTATTTTAACAATATTTAATCATTTTGTTGTTAACAAATTCTTTATTCCTGATTTTGTTCTAAAGGTGGAAAAGTTATCGAAGTGCTTGAAAAAATGGTAGTCTGTTGGCGAGAGGTCTGTGAAGTATGGTGGGTAAGGCAGAACTTCGACGCTCAATTCGAATAATTTTCGGACGGTGATTTGTGAAATATGCGGGTGGGCGTTATCGTGGAGAAGGAGCGCAACTCTTCTGTTGACCAGTGCCGGCTGCTGTTGGCACCAGTTTCGATACATTTCGTTGATTGCCCCACAATGTTACTCTGCTGTGATGGTTTGCCCCGGATGCAGAACGTTAAAGTGAATCACACCAGTTGCTGACCATCAAACAGTAACTGTGGTCTTTTTTGGTGGGTTTTCGCCTATGAGATGTGCCTGGGTGGCTCATCGGTGTCCAACTGCTGTCCAGAAAGTCTCCTGTTGTCGTAGAGGATTCACTATTTATCACACGTGACGATCCGATAAAAAAATCATGTTGGTTGCGCAGCAAAGAAGAACAGACCTCAAAACGTGACATATCTGTCGATCGTTCAATTCGTAGTGCACCCACTTTTCGAGATTTTCTACCTTTCCAAACCAAACCAAACCATCAAAAATCGCATGGGAGCTGACGCACAGTTATTCCGCCATCCCACGCACCGTTTGTAATTGATCAGTCTCCATCAAGGTGCTCAAATCCTTGTCGTGAATAACTGTAGGTCGTCCACCTCGAGGCTCACCATCGAGCACCGCCCATGAACGAATAACGAATAAACCATCAACCCAAAATAATAAATGCTATACGTTGCAAGGGAGCCAAGCCTCCGACCGTTTTAAAAACACAAGCTCCGCAAGACCGATCCAACCAGGCCATACGTCCCAATTTGTAATTTTAGTTGCAGAAATTATAGCGTTAGAGGAGGCTAGCCTCCAGTTGGTTTCCGTTAGTATACGACTGCGTTTGTTTTTTATTTAATTACTCGGATGGGATGCCGTGACGGACCGAGACTGAAAAATATTTCCTAAATCGTTTTCAATTTCGAAGTGTTTTCAGGTTTTCACTTTTTGGTAAGTTTTTTTTTCCATTTATTATGGATAAGTTGGACGAAATTAAAAAATCTGACGATATAGTCGTCTTATGATGATAAATTTTACATTATTAAAACAAACCAAACAATTGACAAAATCGAAGATTTAATATTATAGTCTATTTCAAAAGAGTGTAGAGTAATAAAATCTCATTAAGTATTCAAAAGCGCTACAGGGTGATCCGTCAATAAATTCTGTCACTTCCCTAGTCCGCATTGCAAAATTATGTCGTTTCATAAAGAGCAGGTAGGTATCACCCTGTTTTAAGGGATTTGTCCATTGTTATCGACGGATAAATACTGAGCCAGAGGCGCGCTAGTGGGATAATTGCCAAA
>WOGN01005933.1:0-12800 GCA_015342105.1 Leptinotarsa texana
AACAATTCAGTTTTGATATTCTGATTTGAAGTTTCATTCAAAATATTAATGGACTAAAAATATTTTTTTCAGTGATTGATTTTATTTTTCAAACCAATTTTTTGATTTCATATGTATGTCAAGCACCTTAATTCTAATTTTTCGATTTTTTGAAATATTTCAGTAACTATATTTTATAGGTGTATACTTTACGATGAAGTTTTCATTGTTGAAATCCATATTCTGACTTGTTTTCAAATAATCGAATTGGATTTTAAAATATATCTTCCGTTTCGTTCAAAACATTTTTCTGTACTGAATCACGGGTAATTGTAAATATTTAAATATTTCATCTGTAGTTCAAAATTTCGCTAACATATATAATTCTCAAAATATGTTTTTTATTTTGATTTTCTTTTGAACAACCTATCGAGGAGGTTACGTACAGCGGCATCTGCCCGCGAATAGCTCAAGCAATAGTTGATAGTTACGTACAGCGCCATCTGCCCGCAAACAGATCAAGCAATAGTTGATAGTTTCGTATAGCGCCATCTGCCTGCGAATAGATCCAGCAATAATGCCGATAATTATGTCAATACAGATCCCGAGCTTAACAGTTAAAAACAAACATACATACAAACAAACATACATACAGATGAAGTTAATATAAAGCGTGTACAAAGGGATTTATTATAAAAATTATTCTACATTCGAATGCTTCCCTTCAATATACTTCCTTTCCCTCGACACACACCTTTCCATATGTTTTTCCTATTGATCGAAGCAGTGCTGGAAGACTTCTTGGTGAGAGCCTTTAGGAGCTCTTTTGTATTTTGCTTTACCACTTTCTTCAACTCACATCGGGTCCCTTCCAAAGCAGATTTTATCTAAAGTCGCACGGTGCCAAATCTGTTCGATCACTGGAGTGCGTTTATCGGCCAAATACCGCTACACAGAGGTATTTGGGCAGATGTGTTGTCCTGGTGCAAAATCCACGATTTGTTCTTCCACAATTTGAGCCGTTTCTTGCGAACTCGTCGTCGCAGTGTTGCCAAAGCTGAAAAATAGTGAGTCTGGTTGACAGTCTGACCCTACGGAACCTATTAAGTCATCACCGTTAATGTCAAAAAAAACGATCAACATTGCCTTGCATTTTGATTTGGACATTCTTGCTCTCTCGGCCCTCACTGAAGCGCTTACACTACTCAAAAACACGCGCACAAGATAGCCTCTTGCAACAACTTACACCACTCAAATGGAGTTTTTTTCAATTTAACGAGAAATTTGAGATTGATACGTTGCTCTTGTTTTTCGTCACACATTATTTTTGGCACGAGAAAGAAACACGTTCATTTAAAACCGCTACTGCCCAAATAATATAATGGTGACGGAATAGAAAAGATATAAAAAAGATTTCCAGATACCCAACGCAATACATGTTTTTGCCCACCCCACTAGGGCACTCTGTAGGCGCTTTCGTGAAATATCTAGTATAAAATCAAGTGTTATTAAAATAACCAGTGGATATTCAACAAGTATTATAGGCCAATTCCATCACCGATGCTCTTTTATTCACAAAATAGTGATGAACATGGGACTCATACAACATTTTGACATCCATATAATATTTTTTACAACGAATATGTGAAGGCCTCAATGCATTTCGCATTAAGATATTTTGCGAAAGGAATGTGTTTTGAAAATACTGATTACATTTTTCTGTAGTCTCAGAAGTACACGGTATCATAGATACATCATAGCAGTTATTGCCGATGACAAAATATATTGAAAAAACATAAGTGGTAAATCAATGTAGATGTTCAAATTTCGCAGGCTACATACATTCGAGTGATAACTTTTTATGGGCGGGTAAACCGTTTCGTTAGATAACGTGTTACAGTGCTAGTCTGTCTAGCTTCCCTTTATCTCACGCATACGTCAGCTCCTTTTCTTTCGTCGGATGGACGTTTAGTGTTTAGTGGGCGATAGACATATATTTTTGACAGTATCATAAAAATCTAACATGCAAGCACGTAATATTCTGTTACTATGTGAAACTCGGCTTAAAAATGATGATACCAATTTTCTGCATGTACATTATTGGTTACATTATTTAATCCTACAAAAGTAACAATTGTCTTATGGTAGTTATAATATATGTACAACACAAAGTAATCAATTATAATCAAAATTTAGGTGTATATATCGATAACACCCTCTCGTTCAGCGAGCACGTTGAACACATTTACAAAACTTGCTTTTTTAAACTGAAATCCTTATACAAGTTCAACTTCCAGCTTTCTCGAAAAACAAAACTGAAATTAGTTAGATCATCGATTTATCCCCATATTGAGTATTGCTGCTCAGTGTATTATAACTTCTTACCAGACTATAAAAAACACAAACTTCAACGGATACAAAATGCTTGTATGAGATGTGTGTGCTGCATAAACTACCGTGATCATGTATCTTCATATTCATTGAAATTAGATCAGCTGAATATTGAGTTTAGAATTCGTCATCTCATATCTGTATTCTTATATAAACTATTGAAAAGCAAAACTGCTAATTACTTGTTCAGAATAATTATTAAGCTATCTAATAATCATTCTATCAATTTAAGAAAAGAAACATTCATTATACCATATCATGTTAGCACCAAATTTAGGAATGTTTTTCTTACTTTGGAACGAAGTATCTAAATAATTTATTACCGTATATTCATTTGTCTATATATCAATTCAAATAAACTTTGAAAATTCATTTCTTAGATAGTGAAAAATGCTTGTAATCTTTTATATTCCAACTGTTACTCATAGTCCTACCGTATGCTTATTTTTTTTCTTAATTATGGGTCAGGTGGAAGATAGCCTCCGGCTAACCCTTTTCCCTTCGTGTATAAAACTTGTTTTTGCACAATAAACGTTATTATTATGTTATTATTATTATTAAAAGATCATATTATTATAAATACAATTTGAGTAATAACCTAAGCTTTTCGAGTTGAACAATGTCAATACCAGATAGTTCAACTCAGATGAGTTCAACTTGTCACTCCTGTTGAGAGTCTCAAAACGTAACCTTTTTTTTTGAATTTTCATGTTGGTACATTCGTCTGGAACATATTTTCAAAGTTTCAGCTATTCAGCGTGTTTAGTTTTTTAATGGGAAGCATAAAAGTTAAAAGTGCTTCGAGTGTTTGTCCATTTTCTGCTATCAAAAAACATGGACCAAATGGTGTGCATGACATTTTGTGCAAAAATTGAAGTAAGTTCTCAACAACACTCGACCAGTTGTCAGTGGCATACGACGATTGTACTCTGAGTCAGAAACATGTTTACAAGTGATACAAACTTTTCATAGAAGGTCGGGAAAATGTGAATAATGACGCTCGCCTTAGACGCCCCAGCACATCAACAAACGACGAAAATATTGAAAAAGTGAAGAAGCTGAGGAAGTCAGCGTATCGTTTCGCTCATGCCGTGCAAGTTTTTCTGAAGTTTTGGACATGAAGCACTTGCGAGGAACAATACGAATGGAACTTCCAGTTTTGTGGAAAAAAATCTATTGCTTTTGCAACACGATAATGCATCTTACGCTTGTTCATAATTTTTTGACCCAGAACAACACCTTAAATATGCCCCAGCAACCATATTCACCAGATTTGGCTTCCTGCGACTTTCATCTGTTCCCAAAATTGAAGGGACCTATGATAAAACAGCTTTTTGCTATGATTGAAGGGGTAAACATCGAATCGCTCGGCGAGTACAAGGACTTACCCAAAAGTGTATAGCAGAACTACTTCAAGTATTGGGAAAAATGATGGTATGAGTGTATATCCAAAGAAAACTATTTGGAAGAAGAAAACTTGGAAATTGATGAATAAATGAATATTTTTTGAGAAAAATGAAAATTCAACTTATTTTTTGAACAGAGAGTGTAATTGAAATTATATATTTCACTTTCTAGCCGTAGAAAAGATGATGAACCCCAATATATGATTTATGGATGAAATTGTAGAAAAATTGAAAAGAACTCGTGGTATTCTTTGTAACGAAACTAACATACAGTGACTCTCATAATTTTCGGAGCCGTGGAAAGTCTTATTCAATGACAGTGATAAGAGCAATTGAGAATTTATCTATTGCAGATCAAGTGGATGCTCAAATTGAAATAATAGTTATTCGAAAAAGGTTTGATATTGATGTTTCAAATATAATTCACTTCATTCAAATGAAATAAAATTACACTGAGTTTCGTGATACTTTTAATTTTTTCAAGCACTAGCGTAAACTATGAAAGGTGATATTCCGTTCTGTTTTTACACAGTCATCATAGTACTTCAATTTTGAGTAAACCTTTGAAACCAATCAATATTTAATTTCAATTTTTTGTTCATCATATGCATGCACTGCGTTCATCTGTATATTCCATTCAACATCACAATAACATTAAAATATTGAATTATGAGTTTGGAATTTTAAAATTTGGAAAATACTCAACAACAGATGAACCTATTATAGGCGACAAAAATGTTTACATTAGTTTTTCCCAAGTTATCAAGTTATTCGTGATGAAAAATCTGAGGACTGAATTCATATAGATATTCCACGGTGACAAATATCTCTGCAACACTGATTCCAAGTCTAATCAATACACTCGCAGGGCGTTTGGGCAGAGAAGTTCCACTAAACTTCTTTGGAGAAAGCTATTTCACTAACAATTATAAAAGTTTGAATCGGGAAATTTATCAAACTCCAAGCTGTTTTCCTCTTTTTTCGGGAATTTTAATTAAAGAAAACTGTTTTTGTTCAATCTGTGCTTCCAATTCGGGAGCCAAGATGAATTCAATTATGATTGGAAGGCAAATTAATGAAATGGTTCTCTTTGAAGTGAATAAGGTCAAACGGGATGAGCTTATTTCTGTGCAAAATTGTGCGTGAGATATTATAAACTGATCAAAGCATAACATCATTTACTCGGTGTTGAACAAAAAAAATGTTTTCATTGAAATTAGTATTGGAATAGGGGATACCAACTTTTTGGTTGTTGTTTTGTTGACAAATCTTTCATGCCATAGATCTAATAATTGTTACCGTTTCGCAGGTTTAGGTGAAATAAATAACTAATGTAAGTTGAGCATATTACTTCCTACGTTAGCACAAAAGATGAAATATCATTGTAGAAAAAATCACAAAAGCTTCATATTTATTAAGATTGCAATATAAAGTGAGGAAAATACAAGTAACATGAAAGATAACTTTCAATGAAAATGCCTAGTATGTAATGTATTTGATTTATTACACCTCCAAAGATTCACCATATTATCGTGAATTCTGTGGAAATTGAGTAGACAAAAGTGATGAGAACACAATTCTTCAAATATAATTCAGAATCCACATGGATATTTTCATAATCAACTGTATTAGTCGGTAGCGAAAGATATGCTTGAACCAAGACTTTAGATCAGTAACAAAAATTCTGTAGACATCTTCCAAATGAAAATCCTTGAGGAAAAATAGAAATGAGTTAATCCGCTTTTGTGCAGAAAAAACTTATCAGAAATATTATTGATTGGAATCTAGCAGGAATGAAAATAGATCACTCACTTCCTCAATTGATTGTAGACGTCAATGGTGTAGTTATCGCAGCAGATAATTTCATTGTTTTGTATCTATATCTATACTTGGGGCACTTCATAAAAATATTAAACCCTCAATAGAGTCTCGGTCCTAACGTCTAGATGACACTATTCATATTGTACTAACTGCTTCTTCAGTCAGTGCTAACCTTCGAGATACTGTACTTATAAGATTGTGGATTATTATGCCAAGAGTCACCTTTTTGTTAATTTCAAAAGAATGAATCAAAACCATTTCTGTGTTTCAATTTCACACAATTTAAAATTGTTATAAGGATTCCGCTCCTACAGAACAACAATTCGATGTTAGTTTTCCGACTCCAATCGTGGTCGTAGAGACACCGAATGAGACAGTAACACCAGGAAGCACAAAAAAATCCACAAAATATTTTTGAATAATCAAAGAGTGGAGTTGCATGAGTTGCCTGACATTGTCAGAAAATTTTGACTTTGTATTGCATAAGCATTTGACCATGAGAAAGTTTTGTTTAAAGTGGGTGCCGCGTTAGCTCATTGTTGACTAAAAACAAACAGTGTTTGGCCATGTTCAAATACAATAATCCAGGATTTTTACATTGGTATGTAACAATGGAAGAAACTTGAATACATCACCCCACCTCGGAATCAAAGCGATAGACATCTGAGTGGACAGCAACTGGCGTATCTCGTCCTCAAAGCACAACAATCGGCTGGAAAGATTACGGCCTCGGTATTTCAGGATGTGCGTGGTGAAATATTCATCGACTATCTCAATGAGGAAGCCGAAATTATAAAGAAACGACCGCATATGAGAGCGTATATGAGTTTTGAAATCGTCAAACAATTTTTCAAAAGAAAAAATGCAACATGTTTGGGAAGTTCATTCAATCTGGTGATCAGTAATTTGAGTGATTTTCGTTTTTCTCGAAGATGTTCTGAAAGTGAATCTTTAGAAAAAGGAGCATTCAGTAGACTTCACTTAGACTTTTCTAAAATTCTTAAACCAGGAATCGATTTCAAAAAGATGGATTCAGAAATATCATTGGGAGTTGAAAGAGTAATTAACTTGCATTTTCCAAAATTCACTTCAAGCTCAAGAAGTTTTCAATAATCAATGATTTTCTAAATCCTTTGAAACAATGTTTTCATCGCCAGCGATTGAGCCATTGTCCAAATACCAACAATTAAATTCGGATGATACGCTTCTAGTGAGTTCGTTGATGGTCAGATAAAAAAAGGACAGATCCTAAGGGATCACCTTGTTGAACACCTCTCTCAGACAGAATCAGATGAGCACGTCAATTGAAATTTGCTTTAATAATATGGTTAGGAGAAAGTCACAGAATACTTCAGAAGGTTGAAAAAACACAAAACATAATGATTTTTTCTGAAATATTAACTTCGATCAAATTCAATGTACTTCTTCGTAGAACTCAAACACCAGCTATGGTGAGTAGGTATACTTCGATTGATGAAGAACTAACGGGGCCCCTCTTGCCATTTTTCGACTAGTCAAAAACTTCATTGCAATGATTTGGTCTTTTTCACAAAGTGGTATGTGTGCTGCTAGAGCATTATGCGTATTTTATTTGAATCCAATTTCAACTTAAATGTAGTTTACCATTTATTGAGATAGATTACGTCTGTTTGGATATATAAATAGATTAATAAATGAATTAACAAATATATGTTTTTCAACAAAAACTGTTCTTGTATACGATAAAAAATTCACTTAACAGGCGATTCCTCAACTTACATACAATCTAATGAGCATAATTTGTGATTCAAAATGTAATCTATAAGTGTGAATAAATTAATTTTTATTATTTAGAAAGACGCATATACTGTATTTTCATCTGTTGCCGCGACAGATCGTCTTTGATTATATAAGACTGATTGACGTGCGGCGATATGGGTAGACAGATCAAAAAACAAAATCGCCCGCTCCTTAGTGTTATCCCGTCAAATCACGCCAATCCCGAGACACACAAGCGTAACATGTACCTTCCGCAGCCTTCTTCGACCGAATGCGCGCCTCGTATAGAGAAGGCACGGCCGCCGCCGATTAGAAAGTGCTCCGGCGTACCGCGACTTCAGTATCTCGCGAACGAACGTTGTTGCTAGAGATCCGCACTGCGTTTCCGGCCGGTTTCTCTCTCGTAGACGAGCGCACTTCCGAAGTTTGTGAGTTCTTCGAGTGTGTTTTGAACGTATTTTTACGTGACCTGAGGTGGTTATCCATCGTTTGAGAAGATTGCAGGTACGCTTGCTTCGAAAACATGTTATTATTCAATTTATTTGTACATACCTCTTCCTCGATAAACTGTGTAACCGCTCATTTGAAAGTTGTGAACAGAGTGAAGTACATACATTTTTTTTATCAACCTTATTTACAGTTATGATTTCTCTGGAAATAAAATTCAATTTGCAGAAAAAATGTGTAGGTATACCTAATTATGATAATATTCCTGTTGTCAAAACTCTTTGAGGTGCTTTTCAAGCTGATCTCACTTTCGCTCTACCAGAAATTTTCAGACTTACAAGGTTGCTTGAAGAATACAAAAGTTACCAACTAGGGTGAAACAGATCATGAATTTGCACTGAAATTGTCGGATTTCGTTTGTTGATTCCACCCGTTAAATATTTTTATCAATACAGGTACATTGAAGTAACATCTGATTTTCACTATGAAAATGATGGATAACAACACAAATATGTTTTTTGGGGTGATACGTCTCAATTTCCCGCGTTTCATGATATATACAACAACCTAAATAATAATAACTTGGAAAAATGAGAAAAATGTCTTGTCATATTTTACCCTAAACATATGCCAATCAACTTATGCTACCACTTCTGATTCATTACATAAAATACTCCTACGAGAACAACCGAGAATAACTGAAAAATATCTGTTTATTATGTAGCGAACGCTAAGCCAACTAAACCACAGACTTTTATATAGGACAGATGCCCTTTTTGGTAATGGGGAAAATATGTACTCAGCATGAAATATTATGTGACAAAATATTCAATATATATAGTATCAATTAATAATTTTTTGAGATATTCCAAATGTTAGGTGTTTTTCCACTTGTTTCAATCATAGAAAACTTTCATATAGTTCGTTCACATGATTTGATTTATAGCGAGTCTTCAGCTTGTTGTGTCATAAGATGCTTTAGGGATCACATAAGTATTAAGAATATCAAAATGTTTTATTTCGCTTATGTCCATTCAGCGTAATATTTTGGTATCATGCATCAACGTCTGAGGAACGTCTAACGATATATTCATCTATCACGAAAAATATATCATTGAGAATCCCCTATATTCACTTGACGAATATTATGTCTGTAAAGTGTAATGTATGAGTTATATATGCATATTTTTTTTATTTTTTGTAACAGCTAGAAATGAACGTACTTGTAATTTTAACGCAATCTCAAGTACTTTATTGTGTATTTATATGTGTGTTCGTGAATTGTAATTTTGTATTTGACGCTGCTGATGTTTCATAGGAAACCCATGACAAAAAATAAATTATTATCATTATTATTATTATAACGAGGAATTGGGTAAATGTCGGATATGCGATTGGTTACCTCCTTGTCAGGCAAATGGGGCGATGAAAAATCTGTTGGTTGTTGTCCACTTCAGCCTAGTTCGACAAATTATACTCTGAATTCTATTTTCAATTATCGAAAATCATCGAATTTACGTTGATGATACCTTTCATTGACGAAAGGCCAAACAGCCCGAAACCGGTCTGCAAATGTGTTCCAATAACAATATGCTAACAGCATATGCAAGAATCACTTCAGTGAAGAATCCTGCACTGTCACGTGTCGGGTATAATCCAACGGACTTCGTGGTATTAGCCAGGGGAGTAGTTGTTTTCTGACAGATGTCAGTCCATTAACCTACAGTTTAGGTAATTGGGACTGGCGTGAACGAATTGTTCCGTTAGATGATTTGAATTATAGAAAAATATATGTATGTAACAACCCAAACCAAAGTCTTTGAAATGACTATCATGAATACATACATGATTCATAAGTCGTATTATAAAGGTCTTGAAATGATATCATTATGGATTACTGATTACTTTCATCTTCAATATTCAATAATTTTTAGTTTGTGGTGATATGAAAATAAAAATATTTTGTTTCTAAAAATTTAAATTAATTAGCAGAAATACAGATTCTTACTGATGAAAAGAATACATGATTTCATAGAGAAAATATTTGAAGTACCTGATTTGATTTGAGACATTTTTATGAAGTTCAGTATTTTACCAAAAGTCAGTGCCGAAGTAAAATGTATACCTACATGTTTGTTTGAAGACGATTGATAATGTTTCATGGGGAATTTCATTAGTTTTGACTCCTTTTCTTCAATATGATATAATATGATTTGAAATCCCTGAAAGAACAAATGAAATTGAAAATAAAAATGAACAGCTGAAAATAACAATTATATTAAGCAAAAACTCTGACAAGAAATTACAATAGAATAATAAAAAAAAATCGAAAATTGAACAATTGAAATGCAATAGAAAGTAAGAGATTCGCAGTCTAATTCCAAGTCAAAAATCGACGTTTTGATTTTGAGCATATTTCCCAGATAGCAATTGTGGAATCGGCAAGAAAATGATCTGTATACCGTCACTTCAGGATGAATCCCAAGGCAGTCTGAGGGCGATTACTATGTCTCACATCAATATCGTTCTCCAGATGCAATATTCGATGGAGTGTGGGTCTAGCAGTGGTCCATTAAAAGTCCACTGTAGTATATTCTGTGCTCTCGAGAAAATTAAGCAAGCTAGTTTTGTGATTACTTTTTTCTGTTCGCAACGAAATCATAATTGCCACACAACTGGTAGCTATCACTTATTCATACACAAAAATAACTGAACCCAAAGGAGTTCGAAGGAAAGTACTAACATTGTTCAGATTTGAACGACACTCATTGAGAAAAATATCAAGAAGTCACCTTGAAGTTTCACTAAGATATTGTAAAAAAAGTTAGTTTATTGCAATAAATTGATGGATGTAGGTACGTGGTAGGAGATCATGATGAAAAGAGAAATGAAAATTTCTATGTTTTTTACCACTTTTATTATATAAAAGTGGTAAAAAACATAGAAATTTTCATTTCTCTTTTAATTAGTTCATTGCATTTTTCTATTCACGTGTGTTGATCAAGCATTATTCGGTACTTTCAAATTGATGATAAAAATAAACTGTTCCAGAGTATCATAGTACTGTATACTTGATAAAATATTGAAAAAATACTGGGAGTATAAACCTATATAGATGTGCATTAATTATTGAAGGTGAAAAAGAAAAAAATTCGGGAAATTCCATGATGAAGAATATAGTACCAGAAAAGTCAAATAGATAATATTTTCATTTTCAAGTTGAAACCTACAGAAAATAAATCAGGTAAACTAGAGTGAGATTATGTTTGACATTCTGATGTATACTGCTAACGATGAGGAGAAAAAGTGATGTCGAATTCATAATATTCCTGCCAAAAAGGTCAAAGCGTAAAATTATTCTCATTTGTTTTCAGTTTCTAAGATCTTTCCTTACCTCTTGTTATACTCAAATCAATATAATTGAAGAGCCAAGTCGACATAAGTACATTAATATCTCCTATTCATTGAATTATTTGTAGTAAGTAATTAATTTGCGTAATTTTTCCAGTATAAGAATCGAAAGTCAATGCACATAATGTCAATGAAACAATTTCGAAACAGTATTTTCACTAAGAGTTAATTTTCCCAATGCGGGTTGATATATTGGGTAATGAGAAAGATTACCTTTTGAAAACATTTCGATTGTACTTAACGTAGCTTCTAGAAATTCATGGTTTTTCAATGCTGTCCAAAAAATGAAGTGAATTCTTATTTACTTGAAACAATATATATATTTTTTCATCAATTCCTATTTCATTTCCTCCAAAGTTATCCCTCTAGATATAATACACTTGTGCTAGTGGTTTTTTCCAATCCTGGAAGCAGTTCTGCTATGCACTTTTTGGTATGTCTTGAGCAGCACTTGACCGATTCGGTTTTTATCTCCTCAATCGTCACAAAACGCTGTTGTTTCATGGGTATTTTCAATCTCGGGAACAGAAAAAAGTCGGTGGATGAGGTATGATTACGCTGTTGTTTGTGGCCAACAAATTACGAAAATGTGAGCATCCATGAATTGTTTTTCCACAATACCAAACATTCTCTTCGTATTGCTTCCAACAAACGGCGAATAACTTCAAGATAATGATCCTCATTTACCGTAAGACCATGTGGCAAAAACTCCTGATGCACCACGCTACGGTGATAGAAGAAAACAGTGAGCAAACTTTGACATTTGATCGAACTTGATGTGCTTTGTTCGGTCTTTGCTCTCCTGGGCTCTTCCACTGGGAAGGCTGGACTTTTGATATTATAAGCATATACCCATAATTCGTCATCAGTAATCACCCTTCGCAAATCTGAATTGCTGTTGACGTCATTCAACAATTCCTGAGCGATGCTCATACGACGGTTTTTGCCAAAAATTAGCAATTTTGGAACAAACTTTACTGCCATACGCTTCATGCCCAAAATTTTCCAAAAAATTGCATTGCATGAGCCAACTGATATGCCGACATCCTCAGCAACTTCTTAAATAGTATTTCATAATAATTTCGACACTTTTTCAACGTTTTCATTGGTTGTTGAGGTGCGGCAAACGTTTTCATTCACATTTTCTCGACTTTCTGTGAAAAGCTTGTATCACTTGTAAACATTTTTATGACTCAATATATAATCACCGTTTGCCACTGTCAACATTTCAAGGATTACCAAGAAACAGAACATGAAAACATCTACAGAAAAATCCTCAGGGCACTTTTAGATCTTTGCCTTTACGAAAGTAGTAATTCACATTGGATTTGAATCGCTGGAGATTAAATCTATTTGGAAAAACGTTCCCATAAAGGTTATTTCACATAAATGCCGTTCTTCAAATGAAAGGGTTCTTAAACAGTAAGCTTCGAGGTGTAATATGTTGAATATCAAAACGATGAGCAGTCACAGTCCGTCGCGTATTTCTGATATACAGTGTGGTACCTTTAACTGGAATAAATTCAGTAGAATTGTAGCAGAATGTTTCTTGCAAAATTCCTGAGACAGATCGATTTTGTTTTCAAG
>WOGN01005934.1:0-12800 GCA_015342105.1 Leptinotarsa texana
CTTTAAATTTATGACACGAAGGTTAACAATTCATTTTTGGTGATCAATGCCAATTCAAGAAATGATGTGATAGAATCATTCACATTATTACTGTAAAATTGTTTCAGATTTGGGTCAACCTTACTACACCGTTGTTGCGAAGCAATAAAAAAATCATTGATGTTGTTGGGATCACATAAGTGGAAGGGAAGATTCAATATAGGTTTTTTATTGTGAATATCGAGTTTTTTCAGTTTCAACCATACATCTCTAGAGTTATTATGGTTATTATTAGAGGCGATGTATTCTAGATAAGCCTTCTTTTCTCGCTCAATAGAAGATTTAGTAAAGTTTCTAAGAGTTCTGTAATAATTCCAATCTTCAGCTTCACCGGTGTTTTTGAATTTGTTTCTGATTTTATCTCTTATTTTCATCATAAACTTCACATTGTCTGTAATCCATGGTGTATAAGGTTTGATTGAAATTCTTGTGACATATGGTGCATGATAATTGAACGAAGTGTGGATTTGAAAACAAAAAAAACTAATTTTTTTCATCAATGTTTTCTGAAAGATACAAGGGATCCCAGCTAATTGATTCTAACTCATTTGTGAAGTGAACATAGTTGAAATTTTTTAAATTTCGGAAAGCTCGCGTAACAGGGTTGTGTTTTACAATCATTTCAGGAGCATAACAATAAACTAGAAAATGATCTGAAACATGATGGAAGTCCATTGTGCCACAATCAGACCATTCGAAATATCAATGTGAACGATAATGTAGTCCAACAGAGACCATGATGATTGTGTTACTCTTGTTGGCGAATTCATAATTTGTTTCAATGCGTAAGTATCTAAGATGTATGTGAGATTTATATAAGTTTCTGTCTGTAATGTCTAACCCATTAATATTAAAGTCTCCCATGCAAATTATATTGTCAGAATGCGGCGCGACTATGGTTAGGCTCTCTTCAAGGTCATCTATGAAGTCAGAAATATTCGTGTTTGGAGGCCTATATATAACACCAATAATAGAAACAGATGGGTTATATTTAATTTCGACCCACAATTGTTCAGCATTATCATGTATTTCGCTAATTAACATTTTAAAACGAAAAGATTTCTTATGGAAAAGTCCCACCCCTCCACCTCTAGTATCTCTAGCTACATGAATAAATTTGTGAGAAGGGATTTGGAACATAACCATGTTTCAGATACTGCTAGAATATCGAAATCATTATTATTTACCGTATTCCGAAGCACATCGAATCCAGTGTATATTAAACGTAAATTCATGTGACCAAATTTCATTTTATTTAGAAAATATCACCTAATTGAAACAAAAAATCAGTGAATGCAAACACGAAAATAGAATATAATATATATCTACACACTATTTCCATGAAATGATTGAATTCTAATATTTTGGACGTTGGGATGACGACCGAGTAGTTATTTTCCTGGGGTGATCCGAATTCCCAGAAGAAGACTGGATTTTTCTCTTTTTTTTTCTTCGTTAACTAACTCGAAATCCGAATTTGAGAGACAAAGTGTAAGAATTTTTCCGTCTTCCGCAGTACGTTGCAATTTTTCATAAGTGTATTCTATTCCATCAATAGTGAGTACTCTTCTTCTCAAACCGACTAAATGTTTTATCATAGACTTTCATTTGTCTTAAGTATTTTAATAAAAATTTATTAACAAAATAATCCTCAGAAATAAGATCCAAAGCAATGCGTATGTTACGAGTTCTCAAATTCTCTCTATATAATTTCGATTTGGCTAGAATATACAACTTCGTTTGAGAATTTGAAGTTTCAATAGCTCCGGCCGAATTTTATTTTTAGATTTCTTACCAACTCGATAGATATCTCTAAAATCAGACAATGAACAATTGATGTTTAATGTTTTCGTGCATAGGTCTATTATATCTGCATGAGAAGTATCATCGGATTCAGGGATCCCATAAACTATGATATTCTATTTTTTCTGCCGACGCTAAATACTCTAAATTTTCTCTCGTAAATGTGTGTTTTCGACTACAAGTTCGGAGTTCTTACGAATTAAATTTTCAATTTCAGCAGAGGAATGATCTTGTTAGGCCTTTATTTCCTGATTTATTTCTGCATTTCCTTTCTGAATCAACTTGTATAAATCATCATTAGTGGTGGTCATCATGAACAATTTGGATTCACCAAAGAACACGAATCAACTGATAAGTTCTTTGGTCACAGCAAAAATGGGCAAATACTTAGAATGCGGTTTTCTTATCAATCGTATCACTTTCAAGCGAAATTGGCTTTTGGGTACTCACAGTTTACGGTCTATAATATAAATCTGCTCCAAAATGCACTTCACACCGATTATTTCAATATTTATTGTAGCTATCAAATGCCACTTGCACTCAATATTACTCAGCAAACATATTTTACTTTGTACTGCAATCCAATGAATTAACTATGTTTATTAAGGAGACAACTATCATTGTACACCGTTATAGAGAACATGTGAATAGTTTTTTTCCTGGCAAGTCTATCTTAGAGTAAGTTTTCTATAGATCACTGTCCACAGATAGGTTATAATTGATTCTATAGATGACATCTTCGTGTTGGATCACATGTTAATCTGACTTCTTTTGCAATGAAAGCTGCACTGGAAGATAAAAGACGTATCTCGTTCGGCGGTGGATGTTGCAGCTTAGCTTTGCATTTGATCGTCTTGGGAAGCCTTGTTTTCCTTTGATATTGAGTCTTTTGTGGAATTATAGATGGCATCTACGTAAGGAAAGATATAATCGTCTTTACTTTCAGGCTTGTGCCTTTTGGAACAGTTCAGTTGTTCAGCCTAGCACCATTGATGAAACCTGGTGGGTCAAAAATTTATATGGTGTTGAATCGTAATTTCATCTGGCAGTCTTGCAGTAAGAGCTGTAGTGGAAGACAGCAGATGCATTTCGTTTGGTGGACGATGTCGAATCTTGGCTTTGCAAGTGTCTGTCAGAGGAGTTTCGTTAATCTTCTATAATCTAGAATCGAGTTCTCTGTTGATCCTATAAAGTTATAGATGGTGTCTTCATAAGAGACGAAATCCTTCATTTTTAGGCTTGTTCCTTTCGGGAGACTGCAGTGGTTCAGCCTAGCAGCACTGATGAATTCTAACTGCGCTGTCTGGTTTGGATCTGGTTTGGATGAAATAGGTTAACCTATTTCCATATTTTTACTAACATCCCCCCTTACGAAGATGCTATCTATAAATGAGATTGACAGAACACTGTATCTACGAATATCAAACGAGGATTCCCAAAGCGATTAACTGTAAATCCAAGCTTGGCATCAACTGCTGAACAAAATTCATTTCAATTAATTACAAGCTCTTCATAAATAAAGATATAATCAATACCGTCCAGATTCCAGTACCTGCCCTCCCAGAATCTTTCATTTATTCACCAATTTCAGCATTAGAAAACATATTCAATAGGAAGAAATTCATTAATTTCCGCTCATATACTGAGTGAAAGTTTTTTTCTCAATATGGAATGACCAATTTACTCAAGCATACTCTGTTAAGCAAAATCTCTTTGTTTCAAGAAAATTCAAGCGATCCAATCGTTTCGGAACGTATATTTAACTGACAATAAAGCATTCTTCACGAATCAGTTACTTAACTATCAACACATAATTTCAATATCAGTAACTCAAAGTTATCAACTGAGTAACAGGTTAGTGGTTGGTGAATTTCATGAAGAGATGAAATAGTATTGAAAAAATATTAGTTATCGACGTTAACTATTGAATCTTCGAATGAGTAAGTACTTATGATTTGATTGAAATGATAGTTATGTCCAATTCTTAGTGAAAAGTACTTGTCTGAATAGTAAACAAATTGTATTTCAATCAGAATTTATGTAATTTTCAATAAACCATAGAGTAGACAGAAAATCCTTCTGGGTGAAGAGAATACGGAAAATTTTTCTTTATGAAAAAATGTTAAGTTGGGTTAGGATAGGTCCAAAATGAGTGGGCCTATTCGACCCTCCACCGCAACCCGCAAGGGTTCATTGTGGCGCACACCTATTCAGACCCGATCAAATAAACCCAAATGACAATATTTGGAAGAGAGAATTGAATTTGCGTATCTTACGCAAAAATAATTTTGATTCATCTGAATCGCCAGCAAGAAGGGATAATAAAGGTTCCGGCGGTGTGGGTAGAGAGGTGACAGCACAACTTTTCCTGATGAGCAGCACATGCCTGCTGTTTCATACACAAATTTCAATGCCTGACAATATTGACATACTTTATCCTTTCTACCGATAGCTATTTTTTAATGCGCAGAGTAGTTCTTGCTCTGCCTCTGTCGTTCTTGTACTCGTGCTGTGGCTATGTTTCGTTCTCCTGTCGCTCTTGTTCTCATAATAGCACAGTATACTAAAACTATTATCTGAAATTATTACTATTTAGAATATTTCGGAGGATCCACTTCATCTTCAACTCGTTTTGTTTATGCAAGTTCGATAATAAGCAATATCGTGTATTTCCAGAGTAGTACTTACTACTACACAATAGTAAATTTTTCATAGGCAAATTGATTTTCGGCGTTAATATAACTTTATCATATTCAATGAATTAGTGGATGTAGCCGTTACTACGTAATAGGAAATCATCATGAAAAATGAGAAAGAAAACTTCCTATGTTTTTTCCAATTGTATTTGTTATTAACGTTACTGCAATTTCGACTTATGAAGATATTTTCGAACGAATACAATTTATTGTTTATTGTATTTGTTAAAAAGTGTCCTCAGGACAAAACTGCAGTAACGTTAGTTACAAATACAAGTGTTAAAAAAGATGGAAAGTTTTGTGTCTCATTTTTCATCTTTATCATACTTCTTTCGAATTATTATAAAGTGTAATCTCCAAAGTAGACGTCATACAAGATGAAGTATACTGAATAATATATATCGTATCGCTTTCTTACATTTCCATTTGTTTTGTGAGAAATCTACATAGATAAATGGGAAATGTGGCTCATGTTGCAATTTCAATCCCATGACTTAAGAAACAAGATTTCGAAAACGTGACGTTTCATTTATTTTATTTTGGATGAACTGAAATATTGTATCAATATTTTAGATATGTAAGATGTTGGTGAATTAAAATTTATTGACTATCAATATTATGCTCTTAGGTGAATTCTGTTGATTTTTTTTCAGAATTCAAAAACAATGCCTGAATGAAATAATTTTGTTTCAAAATTCAATAACGTAGTGAATATACCGTGAAATTCAACTTCATTCAGATATTTCATCGATCACGATTAGAGATTACTAATTACTTCTATCATTGAAACTGTATTGAAATGAAGATGGTATCAGGTAGGTCCAAAGGTAGGTGCACAAGAGTTGAAAGTGACTCTTGGGTTAGGTTAGGTCAAAAGCGAGTGAGTTTATTCGACCGTCCACCGCAACCCGCAAGGATTTATTGTGGCTGACACCGACTTATACTGGACCAAATAAACCCAGCTTCTTAAGCCGTCATCGTTCACGTTGTTACATTTTATCTAACAATTTTACTGAAATCGTATTTAGTTGGCAGATAACAGTGCGTTATTGTGGATGATGAGCTTTTAGAGTTCAGAACAGTGAAGCATGAAGTACCAAAGGGTTTGATTTTAGGTCCATTACTGTTCATTATATACATAAACCACCTGTTCTTCTAACTTGGTCAAGGATACTTTGAGCCTAAATATTGCTATTAATTATTGAGAATATAACAAATTGCACCAATAAATAACTTGACAAGATGTGACCCTTTTTTAGCAGAGAAAGATATTGCCTTGCTACCGATTTTGATGAAATAAATGCGGTTTTGGGAATGTCATATTCAGCTGGTGTAACATCGAAGAAGATAAGTCTAAAGTATTAAATTTCGAAATATTACTGGTACTCTTTAGGTGTTTGCTAATTTAAAGATTTTGCACTGTGTATTTGTTATTTTTGTGTATTGGAGCAACATTCTTTCTTAATTTCCACTTAGATGTTATTCTTTTATCATTAATATTCGATCACGGTACGTTAGATGAAATCTAACACGCGACCTATCGCGTAACTTTTGATCACGCGACTGATGGCGAGTTAACGAAGCCAATACGTCGTTTTTCCGGCCAGATGGTAAGAGTACGGCTCTGCCAAACTCTGAAAACCTTATTTGGTCCCAGCGAGCCAGGCACAAGGTATGTACTCTGCTGTTTCAACATTTTCTAAACAGAGGTGACACCCACTGTCTTCTAACAGTCCGAGTCACTGAGTATGATGATTCAAAGGACAGTGACCTGTGAATAGGCCTGTTAGACACCGAACTTCATCCCGACTGTAGTCCAAAACCTGTTTGGTAGCAAGCTTCGAAGGGAGCTTCTAGAAGATCCTGTCAGAAATCCTTGAATCTTTTTGGCATCCACGTGTGCAATGTTTGTTTGGCAAAGCCTAAAGCGATGCCAATGACAGGTTCTGGTTCGATGAAGCTGCTTAAAGCACCCCCCTTTGTCAGGGGTCAGCAGCCTCATTGTGACTCTTCAGATGAAAATATCATCACACCTAATCTCTTGATTGAAGATATTCAAAAATATTACAAAATGAATAATGTAGGAAGTAAAATCATAGCAAAATGAAAAAGTGACCTTTGTTGATCTAATTTTATAGCTTTGCAATTAGGTATGGTATAAGATCATTAAAGAAAATGAGAAGTGAAAAACATCAATGATCACTTCATTTGAGAGAGTATACCATATAGAAACAATGAAAACCCAATAACCGCTACGGAGAAAATAGAATAACAGGGTCATGTTTCAATCTATGGATTGAATTCAAACTACGATAACATAATTCGGACTTTATCTCCTGATGATGCCAACTTGGTTGTTGAAAGGAGCATCGCGATGAGCGTTGCAGTTATGCCATGTGGGAGCATTGTGCGTATCATGAACTAATGAACCAATTAGCTAATGTACCACTAAACCAATTCACTTCCGTGTTTCGGAGACACAAATTAAGTACTTTGTTGATAAATGGAATCGCATTTTTAGATCATTCGAATGTTATTGCAAAATTTTAGAATATATCACCTATTATTTGAAAGGAATGTTTGGTCATTTACCATATGGCTGCCGGAAAAACAAATTCTCTATTTTGAGATTTGCTTCCACAGATTCTGTATCATCTACTTACTAAAAAATTAATTTTTATTTAATGGTTTCATTTATCTACCCCTGTTTATTTGGATCAAATTCAGTAACTGAAGTTTAACCTCCTTTCAGTAGACAGATTGATCTGATTGGTACATATATTTAGTTTCGATGACAATACAATTTAATGAATTCTTTTTCATTGTAAATCCAAGAATCATTTCACAATTACCTTAATATTGTTATAAAATGACAGGTCTTGACTAGTACTATAGTAGTACTCTATGGAAAAGTTGCACATCCAATGTGATCTACTAGTACTATGTTGCTGTTCTAATGTTTGACACAATCAGAATGAACGTACTTAGGCGTGCGCAGCGTTATAGAACAGTGCCCCTCTATTAGACCTCTGGGGGGTCAATCGTTATGATGTCTATTACTCGTGGGAACAACATGGTGAATAATAATGAACCAAAAACTAACAAAAATGAAACGGAAACTGCAACACAACGAAGAAAAGCTTGAAAAAGATGAAAAAATATAACAACTTTGGAAGAGACGGCGTACATCTTATTCACCCTGAAGCCATACACTTTCCAGCATAGTTCAAATACGGGACCGATGTTATATTTAATTTTGTCATGAGCACTGTCTACAAAATGCAAGGCAGCACTGTGGACCACGCATTTGTGAATTCAGGATCGAAATTGTTTGAAGAAGGACTCTGATCCCTGAGTCGAATAGAATCCTTGGAAGGTTGATGTATTGAGGAGTTATATTGCAATAAGTTGTCGAAGAATGAACCTTGTAATACTGAACAACTAAATGAACTGAACAGAATGAGGAGAATTGAGTAACAAAATTAAAAAGTAAAAATTCGAAAATGAAATAATTAACAAAAATATTTGAAATGGTTTCATTGAAAATAAAATAGTAAATGGTGTGGATGATGTACTAAAACCTAAAAACTGATTCAGAAGGTTCTATGTACCAGTCATCACACCACTTCTATCAGTAATATTCGGTATTGATTGAATAAAAATAATTAATAAAATCGTTGGGCGTTGTGTAATTTGAGTGAATAGGTAAATACTACGCCCAACAATTTTATTATTATTTTCATTTAATCAATACCGAAGAATTATTTTTTATCTTTTAATACATTATCTACATTATTATTATTTTTAATATAACTGTTTAACATATTTTTTCACTTATTTCATCTCAACTCGATTGGAGAAATGGGTGGAGTCAAGAAAATAAAACACGAAAGACAAACGGGCGCGCTTTTTTTATTTTAGACGAAATTGTGTTTTTTCTAAGGAGCAACTGATGATCTCATCTTACCTTCGAATGAAGAAGATTCAGGCCATTGAAATGACGCATTTCTAACTAGTACAAAAATGCATCAACAACAATTTCAACTATTCATGCTGGTTATACAACCATATTGTGATGTGAATTATTAGTAAAAAACATCCGCAGACTACATATAAACAAATCTTGTTCATAAAAAAAAAAATGGAAATGATAATCTAATTTTTTTAATGAAATTCGATAAATAACAAAGAAATAATATTTCCGTTCATCCACTGAATTCATTCTATTCTTTCAGTTTTGCATATCTGTAGATTTTTAAAGCAAATAACAACTTTATTTGCAAATCTCATTTTTATTTTTTACATAAATATTCAGCGCAATCTAAAGTCTTTCATTGGTTCCCAAGAAAAGACGACAAACAAGCAGCACCTCGAGTCGAGAGAATTGCCGCCAACGCGAAAAAATGGTACCTTCATACACATAACTTTCTGAACATTGAAAGGAAATTTGCAAGTGAGATTTTCTCTTGTTTTCTTTTTCATTCAACGTTATGAAGTCAGTCGCAAGTACAATTTAGAGATTGTAGTCTTGGCAACGGCTGTTTTGTGCTAGTCCGGAGCTGAAACGAAACACCAAAACTGAAAATAGAAACAGTTTTGATAAGTTGTGAGAAAGACTTCGAGGTATGCGAAACATCCTCTCAATAAGAACATGTAATGTAACATGAAGTTTTGGTGGTAGAGATATGTGTGGAGGTGTTTTAAAGAATATGAATACTTGGCATGCTTGAATACATTTGGAGATTTGATTTATGAAACTATACGAAAGAAAAATATTCAACTGTTATTCAGGTGCAAATTTGGAATATATTTGAGTATTAGCTCGAAGGACAAAGTGAAGGAGGAAACGGAGGAAACATGCTAAACTAATCAGCGTGTCTGCTGATTGATATGACTTTATAGTCATATCAATTTCGAAATTTATTGTTGAAATTTGACTTGGAAAAAATGAACTTTTGAAACAGAGAAAGAGTTGAAAGTATAGATTATTCACAGATAAATATCATTTATAATGAAGCTTCGAAAATTAATCTTTTCTGGGCGTCTAAAAATTGAAAACTACTAATTTATTTCAAAATATGATTAAATATCATTCCCTGTATAAAAAAATGATGTTTCAGGATTTTTTTTTATTAAAATACGTTCACTACAATACGTAAATCTGATCAAATATTTTTTCTTCATAATAGAAAGATCCGAAATAGGCATTGAATAAAACTCTGCTTCAGAGAGAAGAGATTGTTTTGTATTCATTTTTCCCTGGAATTTCTAGTTCTTCATTGAAATAGGTAAAAAAATGTAATCCAAGTCCGATCATCTATAGCCCTTCTTATAGTGAAATTTATACCACGAAAATCTTTCAGAAAACCTGTTGGATTAACTTAAAATTCATTTCATGTTCAAATATTCATTTGAGAATTCTAGTATTTGTTTATAAGAAAATAGTAGCTGTCAAATTCTAGAGTTTATATCAGTTGCAAATTAAATATCTTACATAAAATTTGTGGGAGGCTCCTGTTTACCTAATTGCAAATGGTAAGAGATACTGCAAAAAATACTCCTATTGATAGCAGGATTCATGAGAAAAACATCAGAATAACCATTGATTTATTGGTGAAAAAAATATCGAATAATCAAAAATTAATTAAATTGATTCTACTGGGAAGAATTCAGATTGTAGTAATTTGTATTGTATTACTCGGTGAAATAAGTCAATGCGACAAAAACTAATATCATACTTCCACATAAATTTTTCGACTTCATTGTTGTCATCATTGGCAGCATGTCCATCCCACAACAGGTGCGGAACGGACATACCCCCTGTGGGGTTAAATTGTTACGGTTCAATTTTTCAATCGTTCAAAAATTTTGTTTTTATATTTTCAACATACGATTAAATTAATAATCACATAAATTAATCCGTACATTTTTCCATCTTTGTGAAAGATTTCATATAAATTTTCTGACGATTTTTGATCCTTTGTTCATTTTTAACCAGCCTATGGGCCAATATGAAAAACCATGAAGCGATTTTGTGTTGTTTCCTTCAAAAACGAAAATTCGACGAGAATCAATTAGCAAACTGATTGGACATACTTGTTGACTGTTCGAAAAGCACAATTCATTAAAACCAGTCTCAAATTACCTACGCTGTGGGTTAATGGACTGTCACCTACCAGAAAACAACTAGTCCCCTGAGCAAACGAGAAACATGTTGTTTGTCGTTTGCTTCAGCCTAGTTCGAGGAATGATACTCTGAAGGAATTTTATTTTCAATAATTGGAAATCATCGACTTTATGTTGATGATATACAATACCTTGCACTGTCGAGTGACCAAGCCGCCCGAAACTGGTCTGCGTTCCAATAATTGAAAATCGATTGCAGAAGTTGTATGGTCAATAGCATATGCAGAAATAACTTCAGTGAAGAATCCTGTACTGACACCTGTCAGATATAATCAAACGCACTTTGTGATATATAGTATGATTGGTTCTCACATTACCTACACCATCCTGAACGAATTGATCTTTTATATCATCTAAAACCAATTGGGTATATGATAAATTTTTGCCTCATTTTTCTGATTTTTCTTTTCACACTGTTCATATAAGTATTGTATGACAAAGAATATTTCTGTTAGGTTTTTTTAAGGACAAAACACAAACACTACAGGAAAATCCTTGAGGCGCTCACAGAGCGGTGCCTGTGCGAAAGTAGTGATTCACATTAGAGTTACTCAAGATCTCTTGATAAATATCAATAGACCGAGGGTCACTATGAAATTGCTGAGATTATATCGCCTTGAAATCGAAGCCAACGGAGATTTCAACTGTTAACTTGATATAATTGGAAACTTGAAAGAAGAATCAAAATTGATATTCAGATTTTCAAGTCTATGGGGACAAAAAACGAAGAACCGAAAGAGGACGAGTCTTTTCTTGTGGCTACTGGTAGCAGATCCTCAATTGTTACAAGATGTGAAAGAGAGGTAAAGTCTTCTGCAAGATTCGGATTTCAGCATTTTCAGTTAGTTCTAGTTAGGAAAATTATATGCATTGACCAGACTTTATTTTCCGATTACTAAGAAGTTTGGTTTCTGTCTAATGATTTCATAATAACACAATGAGATTGCTAGTTTCCTTTTGGAAATTATACATTTGAAAATTTTTTACAAGGACAAAACACAAGTACTACAGGAAAATCCATGAGGCGCTCTCAGAGCGGTGCCTGTGCGAAAGTAACGATTCACATTGAATTTGAATCGCTGGAATTGAATCCATTTCGCTCAAGTTTCGATTTCTGAGGATTATTTTTCGTAGGGGTGTGACAGTTGGTTAACGAAAAAACAGATTTTAAACAGATTTCAAACAGATTTTTTAACAACCTTGCAGTCACTCAAGAACCCTTGATACATAATATTAATAATAATAACAATTTATTAGTTCTTTAGAATATGTCTGGCATAATATAGAACAAGTCAGCATAATATAGAACAAGTCAGCATAATATAGAACAAGTCAGCATAGTACAGTATCACTATACAAAAAATAATAATGACGAATATTATAATATTCGTCTTTGATACTTCCAAATTGAAAAGAATGCAATAAATATTAGAAATCAAGGTTCATATATGGAAATAAAGGGCGAAGTTTATTTTCTGTGGTGTAAACACAACAGAAAATATTCTGTCATGTTTTACACAAATTATAGTCAATATAATTAATATAGTTATTGATGTAATTAATGCATGAAAGCATGTAAAGAGACTCAATATGATAATATTGGTGGTTAATTATTTGTAATTGGTTCTTATTACCATTTCATACATAATACAGAACAAGGCAGGTGTCAGGAACAATTTGTCCATGCGAGTTTTCGATTATACAAATAAGAGACTCAACTTATAAACAGATTACAGATTATAGATCATACATAAAAACATCGAAAAGCAATAAAAATAAGTGGTTTGATAAAATTCAAAATAGGCATGCATACAAAAAAAAATAAAATCAGTTAAAATCTGTGTCGCCAAAATACTCACTTATAGAGTAGTACGCTTTTTTTGAAAGGATATTTTTGACTACTATTCAACTTATTCAAAAGAGGATCTTCGTAGCAATTTGGTAAATGATAAAACTAGGTTATTGCCATGTAATTTGGGCAACATTCTGTTTTTTGGAGATGATGATTCGGCACTGCATTTCTTGTGTGACATCTACTTTTTCCCAGCGCTCTGAATGAAGCCAATTCTGTTTTGG
>WOGN01005935.1:0-12799 GCA_015342105.1 Leptinotarsa texana
TTTAAACCAGATTTGTCTAAATTAAGGGTATTTGGTTCCAAGGCATTTGTTCAAATACCTAAAGAAAAAAGAACAAACTTAGTTGAAAGAAGTGACATATATAGAATGATTGGTTATGCCGAAAATGGTTATCGCCTGTGGAATGAACATGAAAGGAAGATTATTCTATCAAGAGATGTGATTTTTGACGAAAGGCGTCCTCAAATCGAAAACCAAAATGTTGAACATCAAATAATAATGCATATTGATGAAGTCAGTAAAGAAAAATAAAATTCAAAGTGTATAAAACCTCAAGAAACCATAAAAATAGTTAATGAAATTCCAGTAGAATCAGAGATAATAAATTCAGAAAAAAAAACGAGAAATCTTCAAAGTAGATTGTCAAATTTTCAAAATGTAACGTCAATCATTGAAATGCCATTAATAGAAACTACTTCTGAAGTAAATCAGAAAAGAATTACAAAAGGCCAGTTTGGTTAGATGACTTTGAAATCTACATCTAAATACAGATTCAATAACAGAAAATGTACCAGAAAACTATAAAGATATTGATAATTTACGACAAGATGATGCAAACAAATGGAAAAATGCATTGAGAAAAGTTTTAGACTCCTTAATGGAAAATAATACCTGAACTTTAGTGAAAAAGTGAAACCTATAACAAGAATGGGTGTTCAAACAGAAACAAAATGTAAATGGACACGTAGAGAGGTACAAAGCTAGACACTGACAAAAGATATGTTTTTATAGCTCCGAAGTTTATTAGGATTGAATGATGGATTTCTTATTCTGGCGATGTGTTGAGTTATGAATATGAGAACATCATTCAGTTTAGTTGATTTATTATTTTAATTATTATGTTCTGATGTTATTAGTTCTGATGAACTAAGCATGTTATTACCAAAAAAAAGAATCACTTCATAATCACGACATTAATGAACCTTTTTCGTGAAGTACGAAAAATCACTCACTAGCAGCGCTAGTAGTTCGGTAGGGACAAACACTGCCTAATCCTCATATGTTAAAATACAATTTGAAAAGAATGTTTTTAACAGAATTAAATGTTCCTGGAGCAAAACTAAAATTTGCAACTGTAAAGGATAACGATGTTGTAACATTAAAACGTTGGCTTACATGCCGTAATTTGAAAGTAACTGGAAAAAAAGTTAATTAATAGACAGGTTAGTATACAGACTCTAGTAAACGAGTAGCGGTAGATTCAACTTATTTCCGAGTGAAATATGAATCAAATATAGATTAAATGATTTTAATAAAACATGATGAATTTAATTCAATAAACGATTGAGGTTATATCTCATTATAATCAAAGGTTATTTACTATGGAAAATTTATTATCCATTTCATGTTTAGAGCATACATTATATTTATTTATTTTTTGCACTGTTAAATCCACTCTTCTCGAAGCATATATCCATTTCTTACGTCTAACCTGATTATTAAGAGGTTTTATAAATGTTATAAAAGCACGTTTTTTCCCGGATATCGATTATCCGATGTACAATTCGCAAAACAGCAAGGCTTTGTTGGCATTATACTAGCACAAAATAATTTTTCATTTCAGATTTATATTTTCGAATAATGAATTAATATTACGTAAATAACACTGTTTTACATATGAATAGTTTATTGTTTGTCCCTACTACAAGTGCTGCCTCTCGTGACAGTTTGCTGTACTATTCTCAGGAGGAAGGCTCATTGAAAATAATCCTCAAAATTCACTTCATTCATTTACTCACGATAGGCTCTGGGAGTAAAGAGAGAATTTTTTGTATAAAGATGGAGAAGCAGAAAGCCCAAATCTTTCTGTCGCAAAAATCAATCCCTTGTAAAAATATATAACTTTCAATTTAAAAATTCTTGTAATTTTGCATCGAATTGCAAAATAACCCAAAAAAAGTTATAGATTTGTTTTGAAGAGACGGTCATTTTTTGGAATAATACAAAAATTCTCTGTTCATTTCGATTTCGAAGTTTTCCAAACTGAGCGCCTTAAACCAGTCAAATCTTCAAGTCATATTGAAAGTACATACTCGAAGTGAAATGTAAAGTAGTAACAATTATTTTCAATTGATGGAATACATACAGTTTATGTCATCATAACTCGGTTAATTTTGGTACTAGAGTTCATAAAAAAACCAAAATAAAGGTTTTTCCAAGTACTTCAAAAGAATTCCATGATTTATCTTCGAAAAATACATCGTTTTTTATTACCTGGAAACTTTAAATTTTGGCATTGACGAATGGAAACCAAATTTCAGCAAGCTATTTGTTCCTTTGTATTAGTTCTACAGAAACCATAAACCCACTTTCTTTTTTGTTTTTTCAAGCTTCATTTTTAATGAAACTGTTTTTTCCATGAAATAGGTACTTTCGGAATTATCGCAAGGGTTAATTTTCCATTCTAACTTTCAAAATTTGGTTCATCATTCCCTATCATTGAAGGGTCGTAATTTTGAAATAAATATTGTCTCATTCAAGCATTTTTCTGAAATAGTTTTGAAAAATATTCAATAGAATTCATCTATTCAATTATAATGATATTGATAATAGTTCATTGATAATGATAATAATAATAGTTTATTTTTCTTTAGATTATGTCTAGCATAATATAGAATATTGTATGTTCGTATCGTAAACTCGATTTCTTTAAATATTAAGTAGAAGGTTTTACAATTTTTTCAATGTTTCGCTTTTCGCTGAATATATTATTTCAAATCTTATTTCCAGGTAAAATATTTGCATAATCAAGGATATTCCATGTTGACTAAGGATGAAGCAGGACAAACAATGCTCCATCATGCAGCTCGTTACGGTCACAAGGATATTGTGAAATATTGTATAAGATTTGCCCCATCTTTACTTAACGAAAAGGATTCAAATTTGTAAGTACTGAATTGATAAAGCAGAATTCATTTTTTTTTCACATATAGTCTGTGGACATAATTGAATACGGAAGCGTAGAAGATCCACTATAATTTCGACTTAAAAGTAGAAATTTTGACTTCTATCTCGTAATTTCGACTTTTAATTCGTAATCTTGACTTTTATTTCGTAATTTCGACTTTTATCTTGTATATTCGACTTTATTTCGTAATTTTGACTTTCATCTCGTGATTTGGACTTTCATCTTGATATTTCGACACTCTTTTCAAATCACTTCGACAGTGCTCCAATCTTCTAATAGTGATATGTATTTCATGAATAAAGATGACAGATACCGATTTCATTGAATATTCGAATCCTACTCATTTTTTGATTGACAGTTTGGGAATGATTTTGCTCCAGTATTTGTATGAGTTATTGATACTCGTATTTCCAGTGAAATTTCGGGATAAAAGTTGAAATCTCGAGATAAAAGTCGAACTCACAAGATAAAAGTGGAAATCACGAGATAAAAGGCGAAATTACAAGATAAAAGTCGAAAATACGAGATGAAAGTCGAAATTACGAGATAAAAGTCGAAATAACATGATTAAAGTTGAAATTACAAAATAAAAGTCGAAATTTTGACTTTTAAGTCGAAATTAAGGTGGATCAAATAAACAAATAATCTTTAGCCCTTCTACGCTTCCGTACTTGAAGACTGGGTATGATTTATATCATGGATATTTTTTCGTTCAATTCCTAGTATAAATGTTTTGAGTATAATGGATCATTCTTATTACTCAGATCTCAAACCGCACTCCACAAAGCTGTAGCCTACAAATGGCATAGCATCTGTTGTGTGTTGGTAGCTGGAGGTGCAGCCTTAGATGTGCCAGATCACCGTGGCTTAACACCAAGGCTACTAGCAATACAAAATGACGACCAAGATTTGGCAGCCTACTTGGAGAGTAAGAACCTAAAATCATTACTTTTATTCGAAAATACCTGTTTTCAATTTCGAAACTGATAGCCTTTTTGTTACAGGTCAGGAACAGTTTCAGCAAGTTTCGTCAGACCTGGGAAGTGACGTGTGAATACACAAATGCAACATTTCTTATGGCCCATCAGGCAAAAAAGCAATTTATCTTTTCCTAAAATGCCTTACTAAATACTTATTTGAACTTTATATAGAAAGAAAATTCCAAATTCAAAATATTTCAATCAGGTGTGAGCTAGAAAGTAAAACGACTTACAGTTAGACATATACTGATATCAGTTAACGAGACAACAGAACTTTGAAGTATCTACTATTCCTAGTTGTGAGACGGAAAATGGTATGATCAGAATCAGACATCGTTCTGTTTCAGTTCAATGTTTGAATTACAGAAATTTCTCACTTCAGTACTGTTAGATCAACAGTAACAGACAATGTTGAGTTATCAACAGATGATATTCATTACATCTTTCATTTCTTATTTCAGCTACATTACACCCTAGTGTAGTTATATTGCCAAAAATTTCATCAATTGATGTCACATTAACTTGTTTAGAGGGGCCCAAATGGAACAAAGAAATCCCACGGATGTCCCAGGGATATCATATCCTTCGAACAAAACATCCCTGTGAAAGTCATGATCGGGACACGGTACATACCAAGGATATCGTCAAGATTCAGCTGAAGCAGATATTCAAGGGATATCATTTTGATACGTCCCATATATGTGGTACATCCCAAGGACCTTAACTGGGTATTGTATTTACCAATTTGGTATGTCCCAGGGATATCGCTAGAACGAGTATCTGATATTAAATATTCTAGGTACGTCCTGATTTTGATATTTGCCATGGCAGCCAAAAGAAGTAGCGAATGGAAATATGATAAAATGAATTTTCAAACAAAATATGGAAAAAAAATATTTGACATTTAAACACTTAAACTTATAAACACTAAAGGTTGGGATCGATACTGGAAATTGAATTTCAAACGTCCAAAAACATTGATTCAAGGCATGGAAAGGCCACTACTGGAATACAAAGATTGTCGTCGAATTATTATTGTTGACTATTCTCTGTGATGGTTTAATTTTTTGCTCCATAACCTCGATAGATACACTTATATTAGAAACGAAAACTTTCGAAGACTAAAAATGTTACTTACTGTCGATATAGTTCAAAACACAATTCCAAGAAGGGTTGACGTTGACTGTACTTTATTGATGACCTGAACTGCTGGAAGTATGTTTAAGATCCAATGAGTCAACTTTTGATGAGACTTCAATATCGAAATACACCAACAATTCAGATATTCTTGGGAACATAACCATTGTAATGTTTCATATATTAATAAACAATGTCTCCATAATACAGCATACTCAATCCTAATGAGAAATAATTCCCTCAATGGTATAATAGTATCATTCATGTGTTATTTCGATCTCCTAAACATAGCATTGAATCTCCTAACAATTCTGATATTTCTAAGAATGTGAATGAAACTTCTTTGGGATGTACCAAATATCCTTAAAAGGAGGTCCAAGGGACCCTCCATTAGGTCTTTATACATAAGGTACTTGACTTGTATATACCTGGAATGTTCCTTTGTTCATTTTGGGCAAGATGTAAAATCAAAGGCACCGTAGTGTAGACTTGTAGTTATTGTAATCACAAATTGATATCTCATCAAGAAAATTGATATCTCATCAAGAAAATTCACTATCTTTATTCAATCTTCTTCTTTCTTTTCTGAAGTGCATGTCAGTTATCTCAGTTGACTGAAAATATGCAATTATGCATATACATATAACCGTTTCCTTTCAAAGAAGACCAATTCATGAAACAGGGTGCTCTATTTTAGTTGTCAATCACCATATTCCCATTTCTTTTTTTAACATTACAGGGTTACAGATCCTAAACCATCCCTATTTTTGCTGAAATCGAATGTTCTCCACAATTAATATTAGGAAACATATTTGTTATCTTTCTTGAGTGTGGACCAGTGACGTTTCACAAAATAACTCGAATACATTTTAATTCACTAATTCAATAATTTCGACGTAATGTATGCAAATGAAACTGAAAAATATATCACGATAACTCACATACGATAATCCCCATACCAATATTTGTGGATAACAAACCTAGAATTGTTGAATGATTACTTCACAGTGAGAAATATCAGCGTAGCGTTTGGAAGTTTTGAATTTGGAAGTACTTGTAAATATTTATGAATTGTCCATTTTAACCTTTGATAAGTGGGACATACTGTATTTTGTACCTACTATATTATATTGAAAATTTGTGATAAATCTATTTTGACCACAATCTTCACAAGCCTATTTCATTTCATGAAGTCATAATAAACTGAGGATCCATAAAATGCCCTCGGTAAGATGTAGATAATACAGGGAAATAAAAAACTGACTACAGTACCATACTCAAGAAATTTTAAACTATATTTTTCAATACTTAGTTTATCCCTGATGAAGAGGAATACAACGAATTACATTTTTGCCGGTCTGATAGATATTTCTCAACTCAAATTTAATATGTCGGTATATCTTTCCTTCAACTCATTTTTTACATGTATGATATTGGGCACAAGGGTTGATAAAAATGCATACGCTACTCTAACAAAATTTAACACAGAACTAACGAAAAGAAGTCAAAATCTATCTCCATGATTTTGTTGATGGGAAAACTCAAAAAATAAGAATGGTAATTCAATTAACTTTTATGTCAAATGAATCAAATATGAATTTTCGAAAAGCTATAGAATACATCATGATGGGCATCACTATTTACTTTGTACAGAACCGAAAATCGATACAGTGCGTAGTACTGCAACAGTGAGTAATACTTGAACTAATACTATAAATGATCTCCATGATGTCACTCTCTAGAAGGAGTCTCTAATTTAAAAATATCGTACCTCAGTAATATTTCCGCTAATCAGTGAAAAATAATGTTATTATTCAGCTTTGAGTTTTGGAAACTTGCCATGATATATATGAAATTGGTAGTGAATTGTTAGGTATTTGAATCTTTATAGATATCATGAAGATGAACAAAATGTTTTCATCTCATATTCTCAGCAGTTTAAGCCAATTCGATACACTAAAGACAACATGTCCCGCTGAATAGTCTCAGTTTCAAAGTATTTCCATTAAAGAATCTTTATTATAGCTTGTCAAATCTAGGAAGCGACTAGTAACATAATATCACCTGCGTATACAACTGACACTAGAAAAGATGAAATCTATCGTACGACTTGGTGCGCCTATTTGGGTTTTAGAGTGGCCTGAGAGTACAGTCCTCGCTGCAAGTAGCAATAAGGGTCGATGGTTTTCAATTGATTGTCAATTATTAGTTTAGTATGACAATGCGGTATTCAAGTAATTGAACTCTAATGAGTTTATTTCCAAGCAGTCTGTATTTGCAGTCAATTTCAGACTTATTGAGAAAAGGTAGAAAAACATATTCTAAAAATGTAATTTATTTGCCTTGAAAATAAAATTTTAAATTTCCTTGGGAAACATTATATTTATTGAGATGAATGAATACAAACAAAACTATAATTGAAGTATGATCAAAAAGTTAGATCGGAATCGTTTGTAGGTTTATCACTATCCTCATTGACACTATCGTTGTCACTATCACCTTCAACATTTATATTATTTTGTCTATTTCGAAATCGAGAGGAAGTTCCTTTGAAACATTTGGCGTGTTGGCAACACTTTTTTCTGGAAGATTGGGAATTACCATTTCTTGCAACCAACTCTATTTCCTCCTCCTGCATTCACAAGTCCCTGCCCTTTTCAAATTGGTGCAAGCAATCCTTCATTCAAATTATAATTTCAAATCTTCTCATGTGTATGTGGAGCATGGATATATATTTCATCCATATAAATTATTGTGCGACCTTCTTCACGGTATTTCTTCATGTCTCTAAAAAAATTTTTTGGCAACTGCTGAATCTCTCCTTCTTCCATCACTTTCTTCAGAGATTCATAAGATCCCTTGTAACCATTTTCGTCAAGGAATGTTTTATGTATGCGGCATAAGATGGGAATTTTTTTCTCGGTAATGTAATTATTGATTATATATTGACTAAGATGGCCCTTGTCGAAATCATCAAATTCTCATCTTGATGCTTTTCTTTGTCTTTTATTCATTAGGCGTTGAAATTGAGGATGACTCACCATTTCCAATTGTTTTCATTTCACGAGCTATTCTTTTAATGCTACCCAAACTTTCACCCGCTGCTTTTCCACACCGCTCTTAAACTTTTATCAGATCCATGCATATGCCATTATCAGCTTCTAGTTGCATAAACAATACATAATCAATCACTTCTCCCGCTTGATAATACAAAATTTTTGTTTCAATTTCGATTTGAATGACATTTTCTTAGAGAACATACTTTTGTGGCGTACTATATTTCACCGAAGTGGACACTACAAGATTGTCGTTAAGAGTGAACGCCAATCGTCTTTAAGGGTTTTCTACCACGTGATTCTTAGGGGAGGTCCTAAGCCGGAAGTCTCTTCCTAGATTTGGCAAGCTGTACTTTGTTGATGATGATTCAACAACGTAGTAACAAACATCATTTGGCAGTGATTTCCACAAAAACATTCAATTTTATAATGTAAATTGTAATTGACTTTCAGCTAACACCTATCTCCCCATTTATCACTGTGTAGCAAAATACTTAATTTCAAATCTTGACAGGTAGCAGGCTCTTGTACAGGTAATGAAATTGTATTATTGTACCTGTGGACCAATAGATTTTACATGCTACCAGAAAAACTAGGTGTTACTGTATGTCTTTTTATTATTTTGCATCGTATTCCCATATTACAATTTTTTTCAGCTTGGTAGATCATAGGAACAATATCCTGTATCTAATTTGCAAAGATGCATGGAAACCCTGATGTTTAAACCCATTCACTTTTGTCAAAATCTCTCGACGGGAGGAATAAGATTGACGCAATTTTGAACACATATTGATAGATGGACCAAGAATCGTTTCCAAATGTAAACACTGGTGGACGATTAGCGCCTCTGTGAATGGAATGTCGAAGTACGTTGGATTTCTTTATTTTGTGACAAATCATGAGTGCCGTAGATCCAGTTTTTTGTCAAATTATTCCACATAGGAATCCACGTGATTACGTGAATCATGGTATTTCTAGCCATCGTGAAATTTGCTATAATTACGTCATTTGTACTGAAATAAGTGGAAATGAAATAAGTAATAATGGATCAATGAAAATATCACTTGCTGGTGAACTTCTTGAAATGAAACAGGCTCCTTTACGAACCAAAGGATACAAATTCCATTGCACATACTTAAAAATTATTCAAGCAGCATTGTATAATGGGCGTATATCTTAATTTTTCTATACCTAATCGATTCAACTACACCAATTCCAAAATGGATAATTAAGGGTCCAAAGTCATATGTATGTCTAGTTTATAGTTAGTTGTAATCTCACAGGGTTGGTCCAAGATGTTGTATGTGTAATCATATTCAATTCAATAACATCACGCAAGAAAATAGTGACTATGTTAAATGATTCTGTTCATCAGTAAGAGCTGATGCGTCAGATTGGGCTTACCCAGTGTTGATTTTTTAACAAATTCAAAACAACACTCCAATTTTTAAAATAAGTCAAGATGTTGAACGACCAAGTGTTGTAATACCTTCAATAGTAGAGTGTATACAAAAAAAAATCACTCAATCACTTCGTTTTCCATAATAATAATTTTCATCACAAGCACCAGAATTAAACATTCAGCATCTTGTTCTTGTATAACGAAATGTAAATAATAGAAATTCCTCCTTTACAATTCCAATTTCGATTTAGGAAAGTTTATTACTTTTCAGATGGTCTCAAATCGAATTGTACTGTTAGTATTGAATATATTCAAATTATACTCAGACAAGGTTACTTCATATACTGGATACAACTCGTAAATACTCACATGATTTCAAATTTAATATTCAGTATTCGCGTAATGAAAAGACCTACGAAGACTGAATATATTCAGTTTCAAAATTTCTTTCATCTCAATTTCTTTCTTCGCAGGTCTACATAATTTTTCGCATGATTATATACCTATGTGATATTGATGTGGAAAATTTCAAGCAATGAGGATTTCAGCCTCGACAACTTTTTTAACATGCGTGTTTTGTCCTATATGCATCATACAATCAACTCAACTTCTCTTTTGAAACACCTTTACTAGTTTTTCTCAATTTCATGTCAAGAGACTTCAAATATTTCAAAGAACTGATTTTGAATTGATTAGCTCAATATTTGTTGAGTAGGTTTCCTTTCTTCGCTAAGTTATTAGCTCTTGGCCAATACCAGAAGGTATTGCTTTCGAGAGTTTAATATTAAATATTTAATTTTGTAGTAACACCCAATATTTTTTTATTTACAAAATTTTGCATGAACAATAAATAGATCTCCATACCAATATATGGAAGATATAAAAAATTAAAACACAATAGTTTGAACTGGTGTCTGTGGAAACGCATAGGGGCTACTTGAAAAGCGACTTCTAAATTCGAAATCACAACTTTAATGACAAAATTTCGAAATCAAAGACGAAATTTCTAGTTCACAATAGAAATTGCGAGTTTAAAAGTACGTATTTTCAAGGAAAAAATTAAAATATGTGGCCTTTCTGTGCTTCCGTAGATTGAAAAACCATAACTATTTGGGATAATAAAATCAAGACTGTTTTTCGAAATCGGTTTGAACAGCTTACGTCATCAGATTCAAATTGGTGTGCAACTAAGTCCCAAGATTGTCAACAAATCCGTATATTTTTAAGCTACTTGATGACATTCCTAAACATTTTCATGCCTTATGTTCATATTGTAAAATATTATGAATAAAACGTACTATTCTTTCTGATTGTGGGTTTCAATACCTCATGTCTTTTGTATCTACATAACTAACTTCCTTTCCAGCAGCTCAACTTTTCAATTTTATCCCTCTCTCTCTCCCTCTCGCACTTGTTCAAATCTTTTTAGAATATCTTACAACTTTTTTCAAATAATCAATTTCAAATAATCGAGACGGAGTTTAATCGACCTTCATATTTGAAAATAGTCAACAGTGGAGAATTTCGAAATGTCAGCTTTAACGAATTTCCCTCACAATTTCAATACTTGATTTGAACTAATATTACAAATTCGATAAACTATTCCTACTTGTTCCAACTAGTCATAAGCTCTATTTGCAATTGATTCGGTAGGACGTACCGCTAGACATAGTCAGGAAACAACTCTACAAACACATACTCCGGGATGGGAGTAAGAGTAATAAACATGTGCTGGAGAAGTGCATATGATATGCCCAATTTCTGTTGAAAGTTGGTCTCACAGGAGAGGCGCATTCTGCCATTCACCATAACACGAAATCAAACATCAAAGGAAACGAAATCCTATTCGGTTTTTCTAGCTTTTCAAACACAAGAGCACAAGAAATTTGTTTTCGTTGAAAAGTGATGAACCAAATAACCAAAACGTACAAAATTTATTTATTCCGAACTGATGCATCCATTTTCTCTATTTAAACAATCGAAAAGTATATAATTGTCAGATGAACTTATATGGAAATTTCATTAACACATTGTGGTCAAAATGCCATGGAGGACTACAAAAGTGCATTTTTTATGGTAGCGTTATAATTTTTTAGTTTACAAAATTTTAAATTGGTTAAATTGGTTTCATTGCGAGAAAATGGATACTTAAATCAGCGAGTTAGAAGTACATTTTCTGTTGAAATTATCATATTTATACATAACCTTTGGGCTAAAATAGTTGCAGACTAACAAAAAAAATAATATTTTTGATAAAGTTTGATTTCGTCTTTCGATACAGTTATCTTCAAGGGCGATCCTATGATTATAGCTGTCATACAATTTTTGGATACCATTTTCTTACAGCGAGCATTCTCTTGAGGTCTGAGAACAGGAAAAAGTCGCTAGGGGTCAGATGTAGATCAATTCATACAATTTTATCATGGTTTTCAGTGATTTGTGGAACTGTGCATTATTTTGATGAAACATCACTTTCTTTTTCTTCAAATAGGGCAGTTTTTTCGCGAGTTTGCCCTTCAAACACTCCAATACCGCTATGTAATAGGCGCTGTAGACGTTTTTTCCTTTTCAAAATAGTCGGTGACGATAGTTTTAACTCTGGTATGAAATTATGAAGCCATGTTTCATCCTTTGTTACATATCGATGCATGAATATAAGTTTTTTACGTGGGAAGAGCTTCAAACAGTACTGAGAATTCATTATTTTTGTTGGTTGATTGTGAGCTAGTGTGGCACCCACTTTGAACAGAGCTTTCGAATACCCAAATATTCATGCAGGATATATCCAACACGTTGCATTGATATCTATAGAGCCTCAACTGTCTCAATCAACTTCACTTTGAGGTTATCCAAATTGAATTCGTGGATTTTTTATTTTTTCCTCGGTTACAGATTTTTTTGGGCATCCACTGTATGCCTCGTCTTAGGTGCTCATTTCACGTCCTTCAAACTCAGCAAATCACTTCTCAGTGGTTGATTCTCTTGATGTGAAGTCCAAATAATATTTATTAGGCAAAGCCTTGACTGAAACAGTATTTTTCACCCCAAAATCAATGCTTTATTAACACACGAAATTCCTTTCTATCCATTTTCTTCGAACTAACAAAAGTTGCTTCACTCAAGATGTTCTATTTCACAAACTAATAGTCCGATAGCAGTGAGATTTGTACAGGTGTCTCTTGAAGGTTGAGGTTAACTAAAAATCATATGGATATTCCAGGAATATTTCATGAATATACAGGGTCCTGCAACAGTGGCGCGGTGTTCCATATCTCTATATAGGAAGCAGATAGGAATC
>WOGN01005936.1:2350-12799 GCA_015342105.1 Leptinotarsa texana
GATGTCGAATTGACGTCAATTTGATAGGAGGAGCCTGGACAAATGCGCCCGAGTGGAAAGCAACATCAATTAATTTAGAGAGAGAGAGAGAGAGAAGAGAGATATGAAACACATCAATAAGTTTTCGAAGCTTTCTAAAACCATCTTTTTGAGATATCAATTTCAGAGTGGAAAACTTTTTCGAAAATTGGTTGAAACGCAAGCAAAGGTATTACAATCCTAAAAGGTAATATTGCGCAGGTCTTTCGTTAAATGACTCGATTGAACGCTGGATGATAAATTCAAGAGCATTTTTCACATTACTACAGTAATTTATTGAAGTTGAGAACTAGATTAGTATATAAATGGAGGAGATACGGGAGCCATAATCGGTGTTCAGGTGACTGATCACTCTTTAATTAGTTTTAAGTAGTTATAATGAATCAATTAGGGTTCTCAGTTGATCAATCGCGATTGAACGGGTTGACAATATAATCAGAATTGATTTGTGTTAAGCACATGTAGTATATAATTGAAAAAATGAGCCATAGGTAACAAATGCTTACAGAAATGAGTCATGACCATCTGGTGTCACCCCCACCGTATTATCATTTCTATAAAATGTGTTGGGTAGATTGAATTCTTATACTAGTGTTGTAAAAATTGTCTTGTTTGTATAAAAAATGAGGTTAGACACTGAAAAAGAGACTTTTCTTTCAAAGCAGTCTGACAAGACATGTTGAAAAATACTCTTCTGTTATACCTAACAATTGTAAAAAAAAGTACCAGTGCAGAATGTAAAGTTCACCCAATCATTGAAAAATATGCCTAATAGTTTCAATTAGCTAACCCGGTACGATTGTAAAGATTGAATGATTTCCCAGGCTTCACAATTCCAAGATATTCTGGATGGCTAAATGAACATATATTGTTTCCAGATTGAACACTTCATCTCCTGGAAGGTATTTTCTAATATTTGCACATTGGTTTCTGAACTTTGACCTAACAAAATATTTACTTTTCTCACAAGATGTCAAATGTTAAATTGTAGAAGGAAACTGGTATAGACTTTACGTCTTATAGAGCAGTGTTTCCCAACCTTTTTTCTGGTGTACCACTTTACAAGTCAAAATTATATTTAGTCTCTTGGAGGTAATTATATATGGAATATGTACATTATTTATTATTTTGCTAACCTAATTAACCTATTTTCCAACGATGAGTATGAAAAATAAAATGCTGTATAGTGTTATAATACTTTATTATTTGATATGAACAAGGAATTCATAAATATAAAACACATCATACTGTAAGAAAAATACAACAAAAATATAATGGAATACTTCGATGAGAAGGCTGAGCTTGATGATTAGAAGCCAACTTGGCAATATCTGGCTTAATATTACTCAATCTTAAACGAAGATCATTTTCCACACTAATAAGTCTATTCCGATACTTGTTTTTCAGGTACACAATTGAAGAGAATGCTGTCTCGTACAAGTTGGAAGTTGTGAACGGAATTAAAAACATTACTGCTCTGTCAGCTATTTGTTCGTAGTCCGCACGCCTTTCGACCCAGAAATCCACAAGCAACATCTTTGAAAACGTTTGCTGTAGTTCTGAATCACAATTTAGTTCATGCAACTGTTCATTTTCTATCGCAGTAAAGTTTTCTGGTGCCATTTCTATATCAGCAAACGGTCTTCAGGAAAATACGTGTAGCTTTGAATCAAACCAAGACAGTGTGTTTTGATGTCCTTCAGAAGTGCAGGACTCAGTTTGAGGTCATTTTCTTCGACGAAATTCTCGAGCGTTGAACACAACGATACCTTTTTCAGTTCTGTTTCTTTTGCTGCTTGATTCAGTTTCTTTTTCATAGCACTTACTTTATCATGAACCCGAAAAGGAGTTTAATAATTTCCTTCCTCCAACGAGCATAGCCACAGTTCATCTGAAAAGTAGTTTTTTAATACAAAGTTTTTGTCATACAAAACACGAAAATTTATGGGCGCATCTCAAACAAACCCATCCTTAGAACGTCACCAGGTACCACCGCAGTAGCCTCTGCGTATCACTAGTGGTACGCGTACCACAGGTTGGGAAACACTGTTATAGAGTTCAAACTACAGATGAAATGAGCAGCTTCCCGAACTGTTTATAGCATATATCACACGAAGTAGCACGGTCATATTCAGTTTGTTCTTGATTGGTAAGAGGAAGCATCTTCTCTCCATTTTATGGAGTGGCTGTTGGATATTTCTACTGCTCTTTTATCCCGTTTTCCACAAATTTTATTACTGCATCAGGTCCTCGATGAAAACCAAATTGGGAGTACGCATCATCAAAATCATACTTCATGTAAAAGACAGAGGAGTAAGAATGAAGTCACGAATGAATAATAGACTTTTGTGATTTAATTTTTGACGAATTCTTCATACGACAAAAATGGGAATTCTCTTATTCATCGGGTATTTGTAAATTAACGTGAATGACTTAGTGTTATTAAGTGAAATGCAAGTCCAACTACTTCAGTAATCAATTTTGTGTCTTTAAATAACATTTTCAATTCAATAACATTGAAACGATGTCTATGTCTTCAATTCATTTATCTTTATCAATTACATGGGTAAATGCAGTCGATCGAAGAGTACTGAAGTATTGAAATCAATGTATGACTTAGGTCTCGCTGGAACTTATGTGCAGGAAAAATTGATTTATTAACTAACCAGGCAAAGCACGCATTATCTGAATTTTGTTTATTGAACACGGCTTTTTTCATTGGTTACTTTCAGGTATGAGAAGACTGTTGGTGGTGTTAACTTGTTTACGTTTATATCCATATTTGGTAATCATTTGTTTCTTGGTATTGAATGACTTGATGTCTGACATCTCCTTCTGGAATGTAACATACACTCCAAATATCTCACACTCACACAGTATTACATAGCTGTGAGTGTATATCAATAATGCCTAAAACTTTTGGTGACACTTCTTCCAGAAAATCGAAGTAGTTAATATGTGTTTACAAACTCATGAACCGATACGAAGCTATCCTTTTCCGAATGCATGTTGGATTTTCCCCCATTTGTCAAAATACTGGACGTTTAATTAATGTTCCATCTGTGGATGCATGTGTTTGAAATAAGTAGGCACGTTATCAATTTAACATTATTTATTGAACGGTGTGGGTGGTGGTCGTTGTTTGATGATGCCGGCATGCCCTTCCGAATGTATTGGGGCTTCGAGGATGGGGTCCGACCGGCCCAACCTCAGGTAATAATAATAATTATACAGGTCCTGACCTTCAAATCCTTCTTAGATGTTTAATAATAGTGTGACTCCTAATTCTGCATACCCGTAAAATGGAGGTATAGACCCCCATTTGTTTTTATGTGGATCACCTCAAACTTTATGTCTCTGAAGAAAAGGATCTCCATAGGTCTTTGAAGATGACGGAAGAGTACATGCATTCTATGTATGTCGGGATAGGTAAATGTGCAACGAGATCTATCTCAAATCTGCACCATATGTATGCCGGAGAGATGTATAGTAAAGAACTCTCTCCGTGGCAAGAATAAGCATGACCTCAGCCAGATGTCAGAAAAAAAAATTTACTGTTACAAGCATGATTGCCGTTTCGATCTCAATCTACTGCTATAGAGTAGTGAAGTGGACTCAGGAGAAGCGTATCTATAGGACAGAATATAGTAGTATATAGAGACCGTCCAGCCATCATGAGATCGGATCCCCTTTTCTGCATAGTCCATGAAGATGAGAGAGCGGGAATTGGATCATTTTTTTTCAAGATAGCTTCTCAAGCTGCTGATTCACTTGGTTTGATTTTCGACAGTGAACAAAGTGATCACAACACTGTATTCATATTGAAACCCTTTCAACAAAAAACTCACATGAAAACCTTAGAGATCACTTCACTTCTTAGGCAACACAAGGATAGTGCGATGCATGGAATTTTATTCAACAACATTGAAGACTTCAGCTCATTAAAGCACTTGATTTTTTATTTTCCCAGATCGATTGGGCTGACGTCGGAAACATATGGACTAACGTGAGAAACTGATGGCCTGCTAAGATGCTGTTACTCACTCCTTGGTTTACCGTAGTTGCGTGATCGGTAGAGGATCCTGTCACCTGTTGGAAGGGTCTGCCTCGAGGCACCTGTGACACCAATGCTCATGCTGTTTGTATGTCTAGCATTCGCGGTCTGAGTCTAGATTTACCGACATAATGCGACCATTCGACATAAAGCGACTCTTAGAGATCTTATCACTACCTACGACACTTTTACGGTACTTCTTTATGGGTAATAAAAAGTAGCGAACTCATTGGAACTTTTCAGGCTAATGAAAGCGAGTAAGCCTGAAACATTCCTCTGTCACGATCACAGAAAGATGATATTCGTCGTGTGGTTTTCAGTTCCGGGTGAGACGAATACTGTCCAAAGAGAAAAACAAAAATGAATTTCTTTTCAAACTCCCTGTTGAAAAGGGATTCCTTGGAGACTGCCGCCATTCTTGACGTTCGTTAATTCTTATATCACACCTATTCAGCTAGCTGCTTATAGGGAACTAACGACAATATTATATCAGTGCTGAAATATATAACAGTAAAAAATCAATCACCAGCTGTACCTGTTGGAGCAGTTTTAATAATGATTACAACATCGGTCTGTGAAAAGGGATTTTTTAGGACAAAAATTTTTAAAATATAATCGAAAACTCCAGCGACCAACCCATTCTTCAGATTGTAAAGCTTTAATTGGAGATTTCAGTTTCATGTATGCAGCCTGAAAAATCTCACCTTGAAAAAAGTCGCCAACGTCATTTTCAAATTCCTACATAGGTATATCTTTCGAAACAATAATGTTTATTTTTTATTTATTTTTTTATTTATTCAATGTTTTTATTTATTTATAAAGTTCATCTTTTATCCTCACCGTATCTATTAGGGACCTCTTAAAAATCTGCCGCTTGAAGCCTCTCATTGTGAAGATCACAAAACTGCTGTCATTATTTAGTAGGTCACAATTTCGAACAAACGCTATATTTTCTTCTATATATTTTTTCACAAATGGAAATTTTTAGGTTGTAGAACTTAATAAAGAAATCCACCTGTAATATGCAACTAAATCCGTATCTTATAATTTTTTCTAATGAACCTGTGACCTGGAGTTAGTTCGAAGCTTGTAGTGATAAAACACTAGGGTTATACTTAAATTCCAGGCTAGACTGATCAGCTGTACCTAATTATTTCGAACAACCATAAAACAATATTTTTCATAAGTTCTGGAGAAAAATCCAACCCGTGCTAGAAGTCGCAAATGCAAAAGTAATACCTCGTCTAAATAACAATGATCGGCATATGTTGAATTTTTCTCAAATCTTTCAGTCTTTAAGTGAAGAAAATGGAAGTTTTTCCTTACAGATACCAATTCTCAAGTGGTGACGTAGGTAAATATATGTTATCTTTTCGAAAATGTGTATTTTTCAAGGAAAGGACTATTAACTTATCGAAGCGATATCACTTCTACTGGTATTTGTGGCAGGTGAAAACCAATGTTCGATAAAAAAATATTGGGCATATTTATGAATAATAAATTTAGAAATTGTAATGTATGACGCTAACGAAGATAATGTTTCGAAATTGAATCTATGAATATATATCCATGCTATGTTTACATAAATTTCGTAATATGTGAGCATAATTCTTTCATTTTATTTTACGACGGTCTATAATTTTTGGTAATAGGATCGAAGATGAAAAATAAAAAGGATTTAAAAAAATCAGTCTTTTTTGATTCGCCTGCCATGGGAAGCCTACCATGATTGGTGGTTATACAATCCTCGGATTCGTTTTCAGTGATCACCAAACAATGGGCTCATTCAGGCTAATTTAGTTTTTTATTGAACATTATATTCATGAAAGTAAATCATCTCCCAAGTATCCCACAAAAATTTCCGGTTTATATGTCAATTAACAACTGAGTAAGAGCAATTGAAAATGTGAGATCGCCCGCGGTACGTCACACCAGGCAAACGAGCTTCGAGCGGTGGCAACCGGGCCTGTAGTTGGAGATTATGAATAATTGTTATCGTCAATTCAATTTGCTCTTCTTCAAAATAATTTATATATCAATTCTGGGTAACTGACATTTTTGAGACAAAAGTTATATAATAAATAAAGAGTACCTTGGGATTCCAATACATAATTTCGGATTTTTCTCTATGACGTAAATAGATCTTTGCTCAATATTGTTTTTCGAATTCCAGTTTTCAACTAATATTCCAGACAAAGAAGAATCTGATAATGTATCAACAGAAGTCATGTCTGATGTACTCAAACTCTCAGTTCCCTCGGGGGAACTCAGTAGTAATTTTTTCCAATACTTTCTGTATTTTCTATTTCTTCAGAACGATTTCTTTTTCAGTGATATATAATATTCATGGTCTGTTTAGCTTTCGACCGTCGAAAAACCTGTTTATGTTTAATAACTCGAATTCCAACTGGCTGTCAAGACATCAAAGGTCTTTTCCTGTATACCTGCTTCATCAAATATAATTTGATTTTCAGCGACATCTTCGTTACAAGTATTCAACAAAATTTGTTTTTCCTTTTTTTGAACAAACGGTGGAGCTTTAGATTTTTTTTATTTATCATTATCATTCACACTAACATTAAAATGATCTTCGCAACAAAAATGCATCCCCTTGGTAGATACATAGTCAGCCCTCCGTATAACTTTCGTAACAGTGAAATAAAAAGTTTGTTTGGTGCAGTTACCGAAGAATTCTTGCATTTAGGAAATGTTCCGATGCAATACTTGTAACGTCATTTTTTAACATTATTTATATTCACGCAGTTGACATACTGCAGTAAACAACACACAATTTGTTTTCTACGGCAAGGTCCACGTCGGGAAGGGTAGCTTATAATATCCTCCAAAGCGCGTTGGACGTTGTTCACAGTTGGTGACTGGGGGAGCAGATGTCTGTCAATCTCAGCAAAACTGTGTTAATCCCCTTCAACAAGAGGAGAAAATTAGACGATCTAATGCCACTTTCCATCAATGGTGTGGTCACTTCATTTGGAACGGAGGTAAAATATCTTGGCATTGTCCTTGATAAAAGACTCACCTGGAACGCTCACTTGGAAAAAGTTTTACACAAAGACTGACTGTCTCTATGGACATTTCAAAGGATTTGTAATAGAACTTGAGGTTTAGGTCCCCAACAAATCCATTGGATTTATGTGATTATTGTCAGACCAATGATTACTTATGGTGCAATTGCTTGGTGGCAGAAAGTTTTACAGAAAACGATTCAAGCGAAGCTCTCTGACTCACAGAGACAGGCTTCTCTGACTATCAGTGGTGCCGTAAGTATCACACCGTCAGCGGCTATGGAGATCCATCTAGATCTACCTCCTCTCCACATTCTTCTGGAAAGAGAGGCTAGATGGACTGCATACAGACTTGTGCACATGGCCAATTGCACAAATCAATTCAATGCAGAGTGCAACAGACTGTTGGTTGACATTGGAGATCACAGCATTCTGGAAATGACCTCTGACTTTATGTCGTTAGCTGTTAACTGCCTTATAAAGTACTATTCTTGAATAGAGAGGACTGGATCCTGGGGAAGAAGGAACTATTAAGAGCAGATAGTTGTTGGTTCACAGATGGATTAAAAACACCTTTCGGTTCTGATGCAGGTGTTTTCAGTCGCAGACCAAGGACAGAATTATCTACCTGCCTAGGAACGTATGCGACTGTATTTCAAACGAAAATTTACGCTATTGAATTGTGTGCGGAGAGATTGGATAAATCCAACCTCATATACCAGTCAATAAAAATATTCTCGGACAGTCAAGCGGCGTTGGAAGCTCTTGGCTCCCACCGAGCAAAGTCTAAGTTGGTAGCAAACTGCCAAAAAAGACTCCCCTCGATAGAAAGATTAAACAGATTATCTCTGACTGCAGCTGCTAACTCTCTTGCGAAGGAGAGTGCTGCAAGCGGTTTCATTGGACCAGAACCTGTCATTGACATCGCTTTGGGCTTTGCCAAACAAACAGTTACCAACTGGATGGCAAGAAGAGTTATGGACTTCTGGTAGAAACTTCCAGGATTGGCTCACTCCAAGGTGTTTATTCACCCTTCGAAGCTTGATTCCAAACAGTTGTTGGACTACAGTGGGGATGAACTACGATGTCTTACAGGTCACTGTTATTTGAATCATCACATGCAGATACTTGGACTGTCGGAAGGCAGTGTGTGTCGCCTCTGTCTGGAAAATTATGAAACTGCACACCATATACTTTGTGCCTGCCCCACTGGGGACCATCTGTCTTGAATAACAACTCACCATACAAACTAATCGGCTTCGTTAAGAAGCTGGGTTTTTTTGGCCGAGTGTAAATAGGTGTGACCGACAATAAACCCTTATGGGTTGCGGTGGAGTGTCGAATAGAACCACTCACTTCAGATCTACCTAACTACCTACTTTGAAAAGAAAGCTGTTGAAATTTCTAGTCATGAGTGTGTGAGTTATTGTGCTAAGAGTGACACTTCTTCTGTTATTTTCAAAACAATGGATCAAAAACAATTCCATGTTTAGATTTTTCACTGCTTCTTGATGGGAAAAATGCCGCTCAAGCGAAACGATGACCTGGAAACTATTATGAGGAATACGCTCTATCAGAAACAACAATTAAATATTGGTTTGATGACTTCATTTCTAATGAACATTATTTTAATTATATTTAAATTGTGTAAGAAAGTCTTGTATAATCCACCCTCAAACAAAGATACAATAGCGTATGATTGATTTAGCTAAGGCATTATAAATCAGCAACATAACGTCTCTTCTAAGAATATATCGGTGTTGATAAAATTTATAATTAAGCTTTCGAAGTCTTTCCACCATATATTTTCCATGATCGTTTCAGCGTAGTGGATATATTTGTTTTTCACCTAGAAATCCTGAAAATGTCTCTAGAAAATTAATGTTTTTAACAATACTTCGTCTTTTTTCAGCCTACACCAACCATATATGAGAAAAAAATAAGATTATCAAGAAAAATGATGATCTGATGTTTATTGGATTGAAACCTTATAATCATATACATATATTTCATGATTTCCACAATTATTCTATTTCAAGAAATCGAGAGAACTATTTTGAAAGCACATCCTTATGTTACAAGATAATTGTGTTAGACAAAATACCATTAGGTTAACTATTATCAAGGACATACTGAACAGTTTGCCACAACGTAAAACAAATAAAAAAAAATGTTATTCTGTTCAACTGTCATTTAATTTAATCTCAACTATTGTTTATATATTTCATTAGTTCGGACTTCCAAACACCATCAATCGACCGTGCTTTATGTCTCTGTAATATGAAGAAAGGTATCGAGAAAGAACTAGACATCATCAAAAATGATCTTCAATTGAATAGTTACTTCAAAGTGTTTGGCTAAAAGACAGGGAGGGTAGCCGTCACAATCAGTAGTTGCACTTCCCTACATCAGAGTATTGTCGAGAAGGATGAGCAGAATTGGGTCCAAGTACAACATCCAAAGTTGCTTACGGAAAACCTAGCTACCAAACGCGCACTGCGATTTCAATAATTGCATTTACCGGATACCCTGTGAGTGAGAAATATCCTATATCGGTGAAACTAAAATACCATTGAAAGTTCGCATTGCCGATATATGCGATATATGGAAACCCATAATCAAGCGGAAAACGGCAAATTTCCGCCAAACGGTCAGAGGGGTAGGTGAAAGCACTCGATTGATATATAAATAGTTATATTTCGGAGGAATGAGACCAGTTATCATCCGAAGATGATTGTAGATACTAACAATCGTAAAGTCGTGAAGTAACTTGGCTTAACCTACTACCACTGACGTGAACTTTCTGGAACATAACTACCTACTGATGCTGTGCTATGTAGACCCCATGTAATTTCTATTTGGTATCGCCAACATTTTCCAAAAATATGACAAATTATGTTGAATATAATTTCTTTGATATGTTTCACATTAGTGTATGCATTTTTCATTGTTTTATTATTTGTTTTGATGTTTAATATTTTTCCAAATTCTCAGGTGGTAAACATATCACAAATCGCATGTCAGAATAACCTAAATCAGTGTTTCCCAAACTTATCTAAAGCGCGACCTCTTTTTGTTAAAAAAATTGTTCACGACTCCCTACTAATCACCCAAACCAAAATAGCGTGCGTAATTTACAAATGATGGTTTCTCAAATTTTATTTTACTTTACTGTTTGAATTCAAACTAAATACATTTAAGAAATTCAACAATTATTTTAATAATTGCGATCTGTTCCACTAGTACACTAGTAGTACTTCTGCCAGACTAGTATTTACAATAAAAATAAATAATAAAAAGTCGACTGCACATTGTACACCGCGACATCTTTGT
>WOGN01005937.1:0-12797 GCA_015342105.1 Leptinotarsa texana
ATTATGTTAATCAAAATCGTTCTTCACGAGAAATTGTCCACGAAATGGAGATTTCTGTAAAATCTACCAGAACTATTTTGAAAAAGAACAAATAAAAATGCTTCAGAATACGCAAAGTTCATCACCTCAATGAAAGGGATTACGAAAGGAGAGTACGATTTGCGAAGTGGTTAAGACGTACAAATAGGGAAGTTGGAAATATTTGTAAAAAGATAATATAGACGGACGAATCAAAATTCACCAACAGTGGTTGTTTTTTCAGGAATATCCATTTTAGATGGATGGACCGTGTTAGTAGTCACACGTTAAAAGGTAAGACCTCGTTAGTCCTTAGCTCGCACAAGTATCTCAACTTCTGAGAGTTGTCGTTCGTATGGGGGCGACCGTTGATTAACGGAAAAACAGATTTCAAACAGATAGACAGACAGAAGGAATAATACAAAAGAATAGGGAAACCAATTTCCAAGAAAGGTTCAGAATAAATGTTTGATTGGGATTCGTGAGAACCAATGTCCTTGACCTTTTCTATTACGATGATCATTTGAATAGTGAAATGTATCTTCATTTTTTATTCCATGAATTCGATGGCTACTCAGATGAATTGTCACTGAATATCCGCCATGAAATACAATAGTAAGGCGACATTTAGATGGAATATTCCCAATAAAATGGATTAGAAACAATATACCAATTAATTGGCCAGCTCGATCCCCAGATCTTACTTCTGTAGATTTTTTGTCTGGGGATACATAAAGGATAACGTTTTTTCAACACCAAGTACAGATATCGATCTTTTCAAATAAAAAATGTATTAGTTTTACACCTATTATAGTAGAAAATTTCCACAGAAATTGTTTGGACCGACAACTTATGGGAATTCAAGAAAGAGGTCGTTATTTCTAGCACTCAATGTAGATTGCTATGTAGCTTTGATTTTCCGTATTGGTTTCATTTTTCTCAAAAGTTCATGATAATTTGTTTCCCTGTTTGATTGTTGTCACTGATGATGGTGGTCATTTCAAATGAAACACAATAATAATATCAAATGTAAATTTGAATTGTGAATTTATCGCTTTATTAATATCTGTAATAAAAATGATAGGCTCGTATTAAAAAAGTTGATGGTGATCATTCTGACACGAACTGTTTTATTGAATATTTATTATTATATCGTCATAGTATACTTCGAATACAATAACATTTTACTTTTTCTTTTTGTGATATTCTCCGAAATAACAATTTCATTCGAAAAAAACTAAAAACAGCATTTTGGTTTTCCCCGAGAAGGACGAGTCTCCGTAAATTTTTTTCGGGACAGTTACCTTTTTTCCCATTCAATCGTCTGCGTATCTCCTACGGTTTAGAATATAGCGATGTTACTACATGATAAAAGAAACGGCCTGCATATTATTACAATTTTGAATTCTATATCAGAATCTCAATACTTTTTATGTTAATTTCCTATATCTAAGTAAGAGTTTTTGTCAAAACATTAATAATTATGTTTTGGTCGAGTTTCGTGCAGAGGGGAAACAAATTCAATTGACTTTATATGAAATTTTGATAATTATCAATACAGGGTGGTCAATAAAGAATGCAAATGAAATTTAATGAACCGTCTAAAATGACTGTTTTTAAATGGAAACCCTCCATTTTTATGATGTAATCGTATTAAGCTTCAAAAGGGGAATTTTGTGTGAGGATGTCTATTTCGAAAATTAGTAGTTTTTGCAATATTACACAAAATTTCAAGAATCTTGGATCCGTACGAGCGATAGTATAGAAAAAAACCAATAGTTAACTATGAAAATATTGAAATTGTCTTAGAATCGGGAATATCTCACGAAACTACAAGTTTCAATCTAGATACATTAAGAGAACTGAATTTTTAAGAGTCTACGCAATTTAATGTTTTTTGAGCCATGTGAAATAACAGCGCCGTGCTTCAGAATGTTATGAAGCCAAAGAAGATTGCATGCGGAGGATCAGAACTTTATTTGAAGAACTCAACCCTCACTCAGTAAGGAGAGTTACTCATGGAGAATTACGTAGTAGGTGCGAGAAATATATAGAAGTTCAAGGGCAGCGATTTGAACATTCATTTAAATAATATAAGTAACTCCTCGAAACGATTTGAATATTTTCTTTGGCAACTAGTAAATTTTTTTGGTCATTTTCGTATTAAATGATTGTTATCTAACGCCTCGACGTCATGACCAACTGACAGAATTTAGAAATCGTATAGAATAGAATAATATTAAATTGCGAATATTTCAAAACTACTAATTTTCGGAATAGGTATCTTAAAACAAATTCAGCCTTATTGTCAATGCTTAATACGATTAAATCATTAAAATGGTGGGTTTTTATTTGAAAAAAAATAACTGTAAAGGATTTATTGAATTTCATTTATATTCTTAGATTGTATTAATAATTATCGAAATTTCATATAAAGTCCATTAAATTTGGTTTTACTCCATAAGGAACCCGACAAAAAATTAATCATAAAGATTTCTCTATAGGAGCGCATCATTAATAAGCGCATTTCAACAGTTTGAACTTGATCCCTATATATGAAAAAAATTGACAATATCATTGAAACCATCAAGGGTATACATCAAGGCTGAAAGATGATGGTATTTTTTTATATAGTCACTAACTAGAGTTGGTTTCTCAGAAACTTGTTAATAAAAATACTGTGACTACCAAATTTAGATTGACAATTTTGGAGGTAGCTTCGCCATATAAAAAATCATTGAGAAATAATAATTATGTGAAGTCAGCTCAAAAATGTATCAATTGTATGAAAATTTTTTTCAACAAGTTGTATCATCGTTGGAAGCACGGAAAATCGAAACACTAATGTCGGTAACGATACTAACTACAATTGTCATAATGAATTCACCTTCAATCCACTGACAACAATAATACAACTATCAAAGATAACCACTAAATTTATTACTTGGTTTTTATATAAGTCATCTATATCACTTTCCACTTATCTCTTGTTTACTGAAAATCAGAAAAATCCGTATTTGCTATATTTATCATTCCAAAACTTATTTGAGAATTTGAGATTGAAATTAAATATTTGTCAATTGATTGCTCTTTATCAATGAGATGAAGGTAATACGTATCAATACCTGTTTCAAAGAATTCTGTTATATCGATTATCACAGTTTAAAATGTGTAATTTCATTCGAATATCTGAGATAAATTCTTAATGAATACCTATAATTCGAATTTTATCAAGGGTCACTTCAATTTCTTCGAATTCAGTTTCTCATTTTGTCATTGCTTTTAGTCCCTAACCGTATCAAAAGAACGAAAGGAATCGTTTCTGATCACGACCAAGAAATAGTTCTATGATGTGGTAACCCTCCAATACTTTATTCAGGAAGAAAGTTTCTGTTTGAAGATATATAAGCATCAGAAGTTCGACAATAGTCTGGGAGGTTCGGAAATATAACAGAACATCTCAAAGTATCGTGAAACGTTACAGATCCATTTGGAGCCTGTCTTGTATGCGTGAGGCTGCTCATTGCTAGGGGTATATAAAGGAAGATCCATCGATCTCTTGTAATTTTGGGTTTATCTTTACATTTCAACCACCTCACAATCTCATATACCGAACGAAGTTGGATACCCCATCTAGTATTTTATACATATTCATAAAATCAACCTTCAGAAATACTTTTTTTTTTAAAAATTAAAGTTTTTTTTTCTTTGAACTCGTACATTGAAAGTCTCTTGTACTATTTCAAAGTGAACTTTATTAGTTACATATTGGTGAATAACCGAAAAAGTATTTGTACTAACAGTTTCAGTAGTGATCCGAACAAATCAACAATTTAAAGTATGAGTAACTATCGGTAAATATTTTTTTCTGATGTGATACCTGATTGGTTTGATAGTTTTGTGTTTCGAATATTTTCATTCTACCATACATCTGGCAGCAAGCCAGTTGATAATGGACGTCTGAGGTCGCCTTTAAATTATTATTTGAGATTCGTGTAACACTGTTTATAGCTGTGTTCGGTTGATGGTTATATGAGCCGTAGACATGTTTTAAGTGACCGCACTCTATGTTGAACATATGAATGAGTAAACACATGAACCCATGACAGGTTGATGTGCGAGGAAAATATTGTGTAGTGTAATAAATAATAAGCAACTACTTCATTTTATGATCTAATGATGGAGAAATTACTTAATATATCAGAACAGCGCAAAATTGTAGTTGCTAAAATAATTTTTTTTCCTTGATTTATTTCGATTTTTACTGATTAACGAGTTCAAATACAGTAGGCTTTGGTATTGTACTAAACTTCTCAAATGATAAAAAAAAACTACTATAAATCCAATTTTGGAAACAGCTGATATCATTCTTTTAATTTTTGATATTTCTCAATAATTCTTACAGCGAGTTTTGGCGAAGGTGTTAGTTTTTAAGTATCCTTCGCCATAACCCACAAAAAGCTCTGGAATGGAAGCCCCCAAACAAGTGGACTTTTCATGAACGTATTTGGCTATTCTCAACGTTAAAACCGTTTAGGTTTAGAATTTTTTTCCAATGAATACTTATCATAATAAATATTTCACCTTAATTTTTTTTCATTTTCATTGCACATCCATTGTTACATTTTGCGAATTTGTTGAACCCTGCTGTAATTCAACTCATTTTATTTGAGTCGAATCATATTATTGGGTATGTTAGTCTTGTTATGATGATTAAATTAATTGATGAATGAATCTAAAGTCAGATAACTGCTATTAACGCCACAGTCGTGCATAACAGTTTGGTGTTGGAATAAAACTCTAGTAATATTCCTACACCAAAAGTTCCAAACAGTGCATAACAAATTCATCAATTTTTGATTGTGAACATCAATGATTTTTATGTTAGAGACCAGCTGAAATAAAAAAATGTTGTGTTAAGTTATATCAGCATTTTTATATTGTGTTTGTGAAAAATGAAGGCGGCCCATTAACCCGGCCGATGTTACTACTTTATTTCATGCTAAGCAGTAAATTTTATGTCATAAAAACAGTAGATTGATGCAAAAAACACAAGAAAATATATTTTATAGAATATACTCCATACATGAAACGCATGAAGAAGCTATTGTATAACGAAACACGTGTTGTCTTTTTGTAAAACTGAAGAGTGAAAATCTTACATTGAAGTGTTTCTTGAATACGCTATGGATTTTCATCAAGTATCGGCCGATTCCATCACATATTAAGATAGAAAGTAAACTGGGTATCAAGTAATTTTTAACTTCTCAACATTAGAGCAGTATGTTTAGAGTCAAAACAGGAGATTTCCTGCAAAATCAGTGGATCTGTTAACACTGAACACGGCGTCTTCTTGTGCGATTTCTCCTTCATTCGCGGTGAATTGATTTGCAATATTCCTCAGTCTAGTTGTATTACGGTTTATTTGTAAGAGATCCGATCTTCTCGCTCACGGTGATGGTAGTAACACTGTGATGGGTATTGCTGACTTTGTTTCTATTATGACTCAACAGTTATTCATGTGCACACAATAACATTTGCGTTTACTATGGCATCTGTAAGAACCTCCCCTAATTGTAATAATGTAACTTTTTTTTCAAAAGTTTTTATAGCTATTCTACTATTGCAGGCGGAGACAATGTCATAACACGATTTTGAGAATTTGTTTTATATATTAGATTTAGACTGTAATTAATTACAGCAATAATCATTGTCAACTCAATTTTTTCATCTTTGTTAATTTCACAATTTATTATTTTATTGTTTGGTGAATTTGTATTTAGTTCAGTCAAGTCTATCTGCAGAAACTAATTATCAGAAATAGTCATTGGTTTGCTGTGTTTTCTGTTGATTGATGTTCAATGATGAAAAATTTACGTCATTCAATTTTTGGGAATAACATACAAAGTTTCACCTGTTCTGATATTGCATATTACTTAAATTGAAAATCTATTGTAGTATGTGAACATAATAACATTCATTAGTTGGTGTAACTATCTATCCTACATAATCTGTTGGGTTCAGAATGGCTCCCAATAACCCTTTTGTCTAACTAATGGTTAACCCTTTCGGAGCGTTATGAGTTTCCGTCCAAATACTAAATCACCATTTAGGGATATATGTTTGGAATGATTTGTCTGCAATTAGACGAAATTGATGTTTGTAATAATCGGAATTTGACAAATTCAATAATGTTAGTTGCAATAGTACAACAATAGTATTGATTTTTTTCTATTATAACTATCATTAATTCCGTAGAGGAAACTTTTTCATATATCGTGACGACTAGTTGACTTGAATACATTTTTGCCTTCCACTACTCTTTTCGAGGAACAACAAACATCAACAATTTTATTTGAAATAAATCAATGATAGGCTCAAAAGGATGAAAACGACGATATGTTATACTTGATGGTCAACACACAGATTTTTATTGAAGAACTCAGTTTGGGTTCAAAATTCCATTTTCATGCTCTCGCCTCGACAATGTTTACCTAGTACATTTCATTTCTTCAGAAGTGATTGAAATACTTCTGTTACCTATTCAAAAATATAATGCGCTCTCTTTGAGTTTCTGAGTTTTCAACTCATGGTTGTTCGTTAAAAAGTTTTTGTTTCCTTTCATTTTATGATATTAAAATGTTTTTGCTATCCCTGAACCTGTTTACCTGGATTTTCTACTTTTCAGTCGAAATGAAAAGATCAGTCAACTTCTCGATTTGTAGACCTGTATAATCGTCTTGTTCTTCACAAGTAATCTGCGCAGAGTGAGATCTTGAGAGAATAGAAATAATTGTCTATCTCCCACGAAAATATTAAAAAGTAATGGACTCAAATGTGAGCATTTGGAAACACTACAGAAATGTTGGATTTGCCCTACATATTGAGTGTTCTTGCTGTGATAGAAGCAAAGAGTAGTTTCAAAAATTTATTCTGAACACAAAAAAGAGTTGATTTATGCCGAAAACATTGGGAAAATTGATGTTCACTGCGCATGTCGGAAAAAAATTTACATATAGTTATCGTGTTGGTAAATTTTCATTTTATTTTTCATCGTGTATAAGTTTTTTACTTGATATTGTCTTGAGAAATTTATTCAGCAAAAAGGTAGGCTTGAAATTTTTTCATTTGTGTTTTTCCCAGATTTGAATATTATGACAACGGGTACTAATTTCCTGTCAGGAAAGTCGACAAAGTAATGAAACCGAAACAATATGGCTACTGCCCCGGAAAACAAAAGTAATGTAGAAATGTATACATTTTTCAATGAAGAATTATTTTTATATTAATGAAATTCACTAACAATTAAATCCATTTACTCAGTTTCATAAAATTCATCAGCACTTTATTGAATTCATTATTTTCAATATATCTTATTTCAACTCCGATATCGGGCAATTCCGTATGCGGATTGTAAGAGAATCAGTAAATAAATTGATGAATGTAGCCGTTACTACGTGGTATCAAATCATAATGAAGAAAAGAAAAGTGAAACTTTCTATGTTTTTTACCACTTTTATTTGTTTGAAAATGTCCATATAGGACAAAACTGCAGTAACTTTAGTTACAAATAAAAGTGGTACAAAACATACAAAGTTTCATTTCTCTTTTCTTCAGAATCAGTAAAACAAAAGCTGCTTTCGCCGATTGAATGGAAAAGTTTACTGTCTTCGTTTTTCACTTGTAGAAAATTATGCTATATAAGTATATATGTTTCATTAGGTATTGATGAAGAATATTTAGTGATTTGTGATCCCAACTGTAAATTGATAAGGAGAATTTGGAACCTCTGGTGGTGGTTTTGGTCATCTTCTGATAATGGTAACATGGTTAGCGAAACGCGCGTCGGGAGAAAAGTGATTTTAATAGATCTGGGTGCACCGCTAAGTTTTTTCACATGAATTTATAAGAATGCAATAATATCATCTAATTCAAGGTCCCCAAACCTTTCTAGGTTATAAGTGCTGCTTCTCAGTAATATTCAAGTCAATTCATCAATTAGTTTTGCGACAGTTTGAAATTTGGATTTAGTGTACAATATTTTTGTGGGGTTGGCTTTACAATATTTCACTTATTCTATTTCAATTTTTGTAATTGTTAGTTTTATAAGTTTTGAGAGTGGTGACAATGCTCTTATTCTATGTTAGTGAGCTAGTGGGCTTCTTGATGCTTAGATATCGCGATTAGTGATCAGGTTGGCGTGGCTCACCTCTTTAGTGGTTTCGGTTCTGATATGGTCTGAAGTGAAGATTACATCGGTTTAGAGTTCATGTGTGTTGATGGCAGCGGTGTTTGTGCTGTTGGCATCGATGGACGTATCGACCTCGAAGTTCCTAGAATCTTCAGTTGATAGGTGTGAGTATGACGGTATCGTATAGTTGGTTGAAAGGGAATACATAGAGAAGGTTGTGAATGTTACGTAATATATGTTGAAGCTGTTCAGATTTGAGTCGTTGGATGAAATGAAGGCACGCGTGTTTCTTGACTTGAAATCAACTGAAATAATTGGAAAAAAATTCACAAATTGAGAAAGTTGTAGATTCTGTTTTGTTGTAAGGTTTTTTTTTCTACAGAATGAATTTACCGCTCTGAAATTCGATGAGAACCAATATAAAATTCTCCACATAAAGTACGTTGTGTTCTGCCGTATTTCGCCTTCCCTATATCTCAATCAATTTTGTAATTGCATTTCGGTTTACACAATCAGTCTGCAACGATATTACCGATGCAATAACTTTCCTAATATCAAGTCGCCATTATCACTTCCCAAACTTCCCAACCGAAATACATGGTTCGAAATAATTCTATCGCAAAGTTACGTTGTGTACATGATCGGATTTACATAATTGCTGAGGGATGGTCGGACAAACACGATACAAGTGCATGAACTAATTTTAATGACTGGGATATGGAATACGCTGAGTAATGAAGGAAGATCAATAAACATGCAAGGTGGCCCATATAAAACAGCCCAACAAGGTTTACGGCTCCGTATGTGGAAATAAAAAATATACAGACTTGTATACTTTTGTTCTTGGGGGGCATTAATTCTATTATTATATCTTCAGCCTTCTGCGTGGCAGCATTTTTCCAAGTATTAAGGAGTATACTGTAATACATCTTCTGAAAGGGCATTGAATTTACTTCCGGTTCCCTAGAAATTTAATTCAATTTTACTGATCGTATTGCTAATTAAATCCAGTCCTTCGAACGCCACGTACTGCCGTGGATATTTTATCGACATCGAAATACAAATTTGATTTACGATATCTATTTTCTGATCGATTCTTGTTTGGTAAACAGGAGATCGTGAGTGTTATCCATGAAACTTCACAGTGCAGATATGGGGAGTCCTGCAGGTAACGACACACGCCAAGGATGACATTTCGGGGCGAAACGTCTTCAAAAAGGGGGCAATGTAACGAATCTGAAGCTGTCCCTGGCCTATATCTCAGACAGCGAATAAACACATGACTCACCGCAATAGAATGCCGTCTGAAGGCACCGCGAAAAGTCCAAGGCAGTCGCGAAACGACTACAGAATTCTAGAACGATCGTTACTGATATATAAGGCCCACTTTTCGGGTAGTCTGAATTCAGAAAGCGAATGGAGCGGTTAAATAAGGAATTCAAACAGTGAAGATAAATTAGGCGTTAGTTGGCTAAGTGTTGAATATAAATTAGTTTGTGATAGTGAAATATTGTTAGAAATTTTGTTTAAGACAGTAAATCTTTAATTCTATACAGTATGATAGTAATCATTCATTTTCAGAAAAACGTACACAACTTGGTATCTTTTAAGGTCATATTGTGGGGCTTTTTTGTCAAATTTACATCAAATCATTTACATCCAGGATGACTAAAATACTACAAAAAGATAATAACCTCACATGAAACGAACAGAAAGGCAACCCATACAGTGTTCCTTCCTTGATACAATTATTAATAGCATTGATTGATAACAATAAACTGTGGATCAATTTCATTTCTGTAATATGGTTATCGAAGGTGAGTTTCAATATTTAATGAAGTTCAAATGAAAATGGATATGTTAATTTTGCAATTCCTTCCAGACAGTAGAGTGAATCAACTTATGGAATATCGACTCCTTTCCTTTCATAAAAAATATGAGATGGATCTAGCTAGAGTATAGGGATGAAGTTAATAAAATACGTTTTATTAAACATTTTAGTTTCCTGGATATAAAATACGTGTCTCACTGTTTTGGCAACAAGTAAAGAGAGTATAGAGTGATAGAATAACTATTTTCTCAATAATATGTTTGATAAATTCAAATATGAAATTACGATTTTCGACTTTTTAATCTTTAAATTTCGAGATTAATATAGAATTTTCGAATTTGAAGTGAACATTTCTAATTCAAAATCGAAATTTTATTATTGAAGTCGGAGTTTCCAGTTTTGAAATTGGAATTTCCAAGAAACAAATGATAAAATATGTAGCCTTTCTGCGCTCTCGTAATTATTCCTGTTAGAGCGCCTCTATTTATAATTTAGTTCATTTCTCTACAAAAAATAAAAATTATCTGAAATGTTTTCTGAATATAGCAGTCCATTTTGCATGCAAGATATTATGTCAATCGCATCATATAGCTAAGAGAATTTTTAAAACGAATATACCTTTGCTGTTGGTATCATGTACTCGTATAATATGAATAATGCATATATCCCTCGAATACAGTGTTTCATTATCGAATAACATGCTGACTTTATGAGTAGTTGACATGTACTTTCGCGGTTTCAACATCAAAGTGATATATTATTTCATCTCTCTTACTGTTCCGGCTATGATTCTATGAAATTTTAGCCTATCAAAGTGAATGGTGAATAGTAGCTGTTATCAAATATACATACACTGTTTTTGATTTTTCTGATTGTTTTGTTCAAGCAATATGAACCCAAATAATTGAATAGAACTGGACTATACGTATTAATAAAAAATCCATATTAAAAATAATGATTACAGTTTATTTTATGATTTTTACTAAAAAGATTTTACAAAAACCGCGACACGTTTTTCGCTATACAATAGCTTCCTCAAGCGTAAACTAAAAGTTTTTGTAAAACCCTCTACAGTGAAAATAATACAATAAACTATATTAATTATTTATAAACCCAAATATTTCTTGTTGAAAATGACTATTTGTTTCTAATAACTTCCAGCAAAAAAATACGATTCGCTGGAGTAAAAGAAGATAAAACGCTAACTTATGCTCGATAAAACAAATTTTTCGAACTCCATGGTAAGCGGTTGACATAAAAACAAATTATCAACCATCAATGTGCATTTACAAAATACACATTTTGAATTATTATATGTGTCAAACTTCTTGCTCGTTAACAAATCATTTCAATTTCACTGAATAGTTAAATATTTGAAGTGTTAAAATACGGTGTCCTACTAGATTTCAGCCGGGCATTTGATACTATCAATCATAATATTTTGATAAGCATTTTGGATTTTAATGGTTTTTCTGCCAACGCTTTCGAATTATTGACGGACTATTTGAAAAGTAGACAGCAACTGGTTAGTATAGAGGAATACAACTTAGATATCTTATATCTCAAATCAGGAGTATCTCAAGGATCCACACTCGACCCTTTATTGTTCTCTATGTATACATCTAACTTAATACAGGCTTTTCACACTTTTCAGGTGTATTTATACGCTGATGATACTCAAGTATATCACAGCTTTCCAGTGAACATGGCAGACAATGCTTGTGACAATATCAATGCAGATACAAATAGATTTGTTGAATTAGCAACGAACCACTGTTTATTTATAAACCCTAGTAAATCGAATGTAATGATATTTGGTCCAAGATGTCACCGTTCCATAGTGAATAAATCTTGGTCTATCTTGGTGTTTTGATGGATATGGATCTGAGATTTGAGTAATTTATAAATGAACTTTTACAACGTGCCTATTCTGCACTGAAAATCATTTTTGGTAACCGACATATTGTGCCTTATGTGAAAAAATCCTTATGTGAATCTTTGATGATTTCAGTTTTCAACTATACGGATGTTCTTTATGGCCCATGTTTAAACAATCAATACAAAAATAAGATTCAAAAAGTTCAAAACTCGTGCCTTAGATTAATTTTTGGTATTGGTCGGCGACACAGGACCTCATATAAGCTTCAAGAAATTAGATGGCTGAACATGAAGGAAAAAGGTTACTTTACGCTGTCTGTTTTTTCCATAAAATAACTAACAAACAAATCTTCAGATCTTCATAGGAAATTACATATCGTACAGTCATCCAAACCTTAAAATTTGATATAAAAATAGTTTTGTAATGTTAAAATTCTAAATAGTGCTCGGCGGTTTTTCATGTACCAAATTTGTCAAAAGTATGATTCTGTTCCCAACTCCACAAACAATTAAATTTCACAAAATTGAAAACTAAATATAAAGACAACAATTTGTTCGACTGAAATTAAATTGAATTATTGATATCTTGTAAAGAATAGGTAAACTAAACTCTACATGTAAGGTGTTTGTTGGTATTCATATTATAATATCATTATATATAACAATCAGAGTTTCATTTTTGTTTTTTTTTTAATTTGTTCTCTTTTCCGTGATGTATTTTATTACGGACGATGAACTTCGCCTTTTATTTCAATTGATAGTTGAATATATAAGTTATATATTGTAATAAATCAGAAGCCGGCCCTGACAGTGCTGCACGTGCCGGGCTCGTGGCAACGGCAGAGAAAGAACAGAAAGATCAGACGCGAACATTCCTTA
>WOGN01005938.1:0-12796 GCA_015342105.1 Leptinotarsa texana
CCATTGGCAGTCCCTCATCTTGCGTAAAAAATTCGTCTTTCAGTTGAAAATAGCAGTTTCGTACACAGCATCCTAGTAATTCCATGATTACTTGTATCGGTAAGTTTGTTCTTTCAGGTCCCCATCTTCGGATAGCTTCTTCTGTAACAGGAACGTTGGTGTAGAGGCTTTCCACGTCGAAACTGATCAATTGATCCTATTCTTTGACTTCAATTTCCTCTAACGACCAACTACCGCCAAACGGTCACCTCCCGCTAAAACCAATGAAGCGGAGAAGGGGAAGAGGGGATAGGTGAAAGGATAGTCAGATCTCGAAGTCCAGTTATCACCCGAAGACGATTGTGGATGCTAACAATCGAAACGTCGTGACGTAACTTGGTATAGAATCTTTTTTGTTAATAATATTTTTAAATTTTCAGCTGTTGGTTGTTGTTTGTATGTTTTTTCTTTGTAATTTCAGTTTTTTGTTTAATGAAATTGTTATTTTCGGTTATTCTTTTTAATTTTTTTCAGAGATTTCGAATCAATTTATATTATATTAGACCATGGAAGTTCGAACTGATGAAATGCACCCCAAAACACTGTCAACAATCTTCAAACAAATTTCAATCTTGGTCAGGCTGAATAGGCGTTCTATTACTTCGAATAACTGTAGCTAATTGCAACCAACTCGATGTGAGGATATTTATGATATTTCATAAATAACGTTTTTTTTAAAACATCAACGCCTTGTATCTCAGAAATGAAGCAACTCTGAACATATGTTCATAGAAAAACTAACGAATCACCTCTTGAAGTTTCGTACCGTAGTTAGTAAACACACTGTATAGGAAAAGCAATTGCGTAATAACATGCGTAATAATGAATGGAGCCATTATGAAAATTTTAAAACAACTTCTTTCATCCGATTTTCATTTATAACGATACAAAAACGACATCGATTGACGTACTGGTAAAAAATATATGTTTCAGTATCCGTATAAGTTATTTCAAAGCTATGTTATCTGGCACCCAGACTGGCACTGAATGCTAAACATTGTTTAATGATTACGTAGATATTTGTTACAAATTTCTCATCTATCAAACAATGACACAAAACTCTGGTGACACAAATACTGGTTGCGTTTGTGTCATCAGTTTTTTTCAATTGAAGTTGTTCAATAAAATAGTTTTATTCAATTTACATTCTTTGTCGAACAATTGAAATCGACCTTAAAATGCACGTATTGTGGTTACTATTGTATACTTTCGATCCGTTCTGGGATATTTCTCTCTTGATTCCGGGAATTACTGACCAGCCATGTTTGTTACAATGTAAGGACTATTTCACCATGGGATAAACATTAGATGTAAACGATAAACTCCATAAACTATTTTCTGCACTGTAACTGGATTAGTGAACCAAAAAATGTTTCATAGTCGGGTTAGTTGGGTAACAGGATCTTTAAAAAACAATGATTTTCTTGCCAACGTTTCGAATTGAATTAAATCATTCTGTAGGAACGTTTCGAATTAAATTAAATCATTCTGTAGGACTCGAAACACGAAGAAACCCCTTTCGAGTCCTGAAGAAGACTTCAATTAAAGTCGAAACGTTGGCAAGAGAATGGTTTTTTTAAGGAAAAATTGATTCCCAACTAACCAACCAACACTTCTATTGAATATTGATGTACGTGATGATTGTACGAAGTGATTATGATGAAAATTACGTAACTGCCGAGTAACAGGTGCTTTACTTTATTTAAAAAAAATCGAAATACCTAGGAAAATAGCAATAATGTAATCTAAAGTGTTGAGAATGCTCCTATAAATATACTTATTCTAGTACGCATTTTCTCACATTTCTCACAATGATCGCCGCTTTCAAATTCATTCTGAATTTAAAATTTTTTTCTTGAGCATCTTTTTGTAAAAACTGAAAAATTTCGTATTATCTTGTAAGATGACAAACAACATTTATAACTTATAATGTCTCTAAGCATATGAAATAAATCTGAGAACAATTTAACAAACATTGAAAATGCGAATTACCTGTTCACCACGATTTACCTGTTCACCCTCCTGTAAAATCTGCCGTAAATTTATATTCAGAAGGTGACTTATCAAAATGATCTAATTGCAGTTCCAACTGCAATGGATAATTTGAGGTTCAAAATGTTTTTAAATTGAATCCATTATTTTTTGCCATTTCTAAATGTTACTATTATAATATTCCAAGTAGTTCAATGGATAATTTTAAGTTCAAAATGTTTTTGAATTGAATCCATGATATTTTGACATTCCTAGATGCTACTATTATAATGTTCCAAGTAGTTCAATGAGTAATTTGAAGTTCAAAATGAATTTGAATTGAATCAATGATATTTTGCCATTTCTAGATGTTACTATTATAATATTCCAAGTAGTTCAATGGATAATTTTGAGTTCAAACTGTTTCTGAATTGAATCCATGATATTTTGATATTTCTAGATGTTACTTTTATGATATGCTGAGTATTTCAATAAATGATTTGAAGTTTGAAATGTATTTGAATTGCATCCATGATATTTTACCATTTCCAGATGTTACTATTATAATATTACAAGATGTTCAATGGGTAATTTGAAGTTCAAAATGTATTTGGATTGAATCAATCATATTTTGCCATTTCTCGATGTTACTATTATGATATTTCAAGTAGTTCAATGGATAATTTGAAGTTCAAAATATATTTAAATTGAATTAATGATATTTTACCATTTCTAGATGTTACTATTATAATATTCCACGTAGTTCAATGAATAATTTGAAGTTCAAAATATATTTAAATTGAATCCATGATATTTTTCCATTTCTAGATGCTACTATTATAGTTTTCGAAGTAGTTCAATGGATAATTTGAAGTTCAAAATGTTTTTGATTTGAATCCATGATATTTTTCCATTTATAAATGTTACTATTATAATATTCCAAGTAGTTCAATAGATAATTTTAAGTTCAAACTGTTTCTGAATTGAATCCATGATATTTTGACATTTCTAGATGCTACTATTATAATATTCCAAGAAGTTCAATGGGTAATTTGAAGTTCAAAATGTATTTGAATTCAATCAATAATATTTTGCCATTTCTAGATGTTACTATTATAATATTCTACGTAGTTCAATGAATAATTTGAAGTTCAAAATGTATTTGAATTGAATCCATGATATTTTGCCATATCTAGATACTACTATTATAATATTCCAAGTAGTTCAATAGATAATTTGAAGTTCGAAATGTATTTGAATTGAATCAATATTTTGCCAGTTCTAGATGTTACTATTATAATATTCCACCTAGTTCAACGGATAATTTGAAGTTCAAAATGTATTTGAATTGAATCAATAATATTTTGACATTTCTAGATGTTACTATTATAATATTCCAAGAAGTTCAATGGGTAATTTGAAGTTTAAAATGTATTTGAATTGAATCAATAATATTTTGCCATATCTAGATACTACTATTATAATATTCCAAGAAGTTCAATGGGTAATTTGAAGTTCAAAATGTATTTGAATTGGATCAATAATATTTTGCCATTTCTAGATGTTACTATTATAATATTCCACGTAGTTCAATGAATAATTTGAAGTTCAAAATGTATTTGAATTGAATCCATGATATTTTGCCATTTCTAGATGTTACTAGTATAATATTCCAAGTAGTTCAATGGATAATTTTGAGTTCAAACTGTTTCTGAATTGAATCCATGATATTTTGACATTTCTAGATGTTACTTTTATGATATGCTGAGTATTTCAATAAATGATTTGAAGTTTAAAATATATTTGAATTGCATCCATGATATTTTACCATTTCCAGATGTTACTATTATAATATTACAAGATGTTCAATAGATAATTTGAAGTTCAAAATGTATTTGAATAGAATCAATAATATTTTGCCATTTCTAGATGTTACTATTATAATATTCCACGTAGTTCAACGGATAATTTGAAGTTCAAAATGTATTTGAATTGAATCAATAATATTTTGCCATTTCTAGATGTTACTATTATAATATTCCAAGAAGTTCAATGGAAAATTTGAAGTTCAAACTGTTTCTGAATTGAATCCATGATATTTTGATATTTCTAGATGCTACTATTATAATATTCGAAATAGTTCAATGGTATTTAAATTGAATCAATAATATTTTGCCATTTCTAGATGTTACTATTATAATATTCCAAGTCGATTTTCTATCACACCCTTGCATAACACACCATTGGGCTTTATTGAATTCCTTCCTCATATTTTTTGACAGGGAATTTAAAAAGTTTCAGTCACATGACAAATTCAACAAAATATAGTTCACTGTCGCTGTCCGTAGAATCATTACAATTAGGTATTAGATTCAGAAACATAACTAGAGATTCAAGATTATTCTTATACTCTGCTCTATCAATTCAGACATGTGACACATTGCTGAATATGAAATAAAAAAAGTTTGAATCGACTCCGAAGATAATAATTCTGTCTGATCCACTATGTTCAATAAACTAAATTAATTGACGAACATTTCTTACTGATAACGAATCGACGTTCCATGAAAAATAACAGAATTATTGTCTATTACTAAGATAATGACCCGTATATATGTTACTTATATTCTGCCTCCCACGATTTGGTGTCTAACACGTATCATAATTATAAGTGATTCATTGTCTATTTATGATCCTATATATGTATCCTACGTTCTATTGAAAGACTGGATATCTTTTAGAAGCTGCTCCACTAATATGTTGCACAACAGCTGATTGGTTAGAGAAAGAGTGATCAATTTTTTGGTATTTTTTAAAAACATTTAATAATAAATAATCTGAGAACATATATAACAGATAAATTTCAGTAGACTGCTTCGAGATTTTACCTTTTTTAATACTGTGTTCAAGATTGGGATAATCTAGTGAGTGATTGGAGATCTGCACTTGTACAATTCAACTAAAAATAAATAAATAATTCTCAAATAAAGATCGAAACAATGATACCAATATTCTGACGAGACATTCGAAAGAATGTACAACCCAAGATAGTGATCGTCAGAATATTGTTTCAATTTTCAACGTCATAACTGCAGTAGTCGAAATATAAAACTGATAACAATGCATGCAAAACATATACATAAAAAGCATATTTTTTTTTAATTATTGGTGTAGTCCTTGAAGCGATTCCAAGTAACCCTCTTCGTACCCTCATTTTATTTTGAAATGTAATTATAAGGGTACGGGCATTACAAATGCAACTGCAAGCCGGTTCCAAAGCCGCCCAGAGCGAAATATAATCACGCAACCGTATAAAGGTCTAGCAGCTGACAAATCAACATGAATGAACAAAACACTTTTATCAGTTCCAGATATCTTGCATGTCTTTTCGAGCAATGACTGAATTCACAAGAATAAAAGTGTCACGACATACAGAGAATTATTCGTGGATTCCTTATCTTTTCAATACATAAAATAAATGCATTTTTTCAAGCAACGACAAGCAGTCATAACCTAAAATTTACTTACAATCAAGATTCCGAAGACAGTTTGAGCTTGCCAGTTGCTCTGATAAAACACAAGGATAAAAAATATTGAATCTTCATGTTTCTCATTTATATACACTTAAAATTTTATAGGTATAACAGCCTATATAGGTATCAGAAGTTTACACTTACTCTCTCTCTTCATCAAAATTTGGTATGAAAGTATTACTTGTGATTGTATTACGGAAAGAGATATAGTTCGTCAAATTAACTAAATGAACAATGAAGGTAACAGTATAGGTAAGTTCAGACTGGCTTGAACAAATTATTCTTTTGATTATTTAGATTCACAGCCAGTCTTTAAGTATGCCCACTGAAAATATGTGAAGATTTATTTCCTTATATCGGCAGAATTTTGGATATGCGGTTGGTTAGTACTTTCTTTACCAGATGGAGCGATGTCAAATTTGTTATTTGTCGTTCGCTTCAGCTTGGTTAGAGGAATGATACCCTGAAATGATACTCTGATTTTTATCATCAAATTTGCCAACTACCTTGCACTGAAGAGAGGCCAAACAGCCAGAGACTGGTCTGCAAGTGTGCCTCTCCTATAACTGAAAATCGATTTCAGCCGTTGTATCGCCAACAGCATATGCAGGAAATACTTCTGTGGAGATTCCTGCACTAACAGCTGTTGGATATAATCCAATGCCCTTCGTGGTATCAGCCAGAGGAAAAGTTCTTTTTTGATAGATATCAATTGATTTCCAATCAGTCTTCAAGTATGCCCACTGAAAATATGTGAAGATTTCTTTCCTTAAACAGGAATTGGGCGAACTTTGGATAGGCAGTTGGGTAGTGCGCCCGACTCACGATCGGAAGACCGTGGGTTCGATTCCCGCCTCGACCAGTTATTTTTCTCGAGAGAATTTATCTGGTTGAAGCCGGGATGATTCTGCAACCGTGTTAGGTATCACACGTTAAAAGGTAACACCTCTTTAGTCCTCAGCTCGCACAAGGTTCTCAACTTCTGAGAGTTGTCGTTCGTATGGGGGCGACAGCTGCTTAACGGAAATAACAGATTTTAAAAAGATTTTTACCAGATGGATCAATTTCAAATTTGTTATTTGTTGTTAGCTTCAGTTTGGTTAGGGGAATGAAACTCCGAAATGATACTCTGATTTTTATCATCAAATTTGGCCACTACCTTGCACTGGAGAGAGGTCAAACAGTCCGAAACCGGTATGCAAGTGAGCCCGACCTATAATTGAAAATCGATTTCAGCCGTTGTATCGCCAACAACATATGCAGGAAATACTTCTGAGAAGGTTCCTGCACTGACAGCTGTTGGATATAATCCAATGCCCTACGCGGTATCAGCCAGGTAATAGTTCTTTTCTGATAGATGTTAATTGATTTTCAGCCAGTCTTGAAGCATGCCCACTGAAAGTATGTGAAGATACGGTTAGGTTTTTTGGCGGTCATTTGCCATTCTTCAATCAATTTATTTGAGAATTTCCGAAAGAAGCTTGAGTGCTACTTTGCAAAGTTATCATCACATACAATTACTAATCTATCCGTAACCCACCAACTCTATACTGACTTCACATATCCACATGTTTTGAAGTGTTTTGAGTACCGTTAGCAGAATTACTGCCTAACTCTATTCAATTAGGTAGGTACAGCTTGTCAAATCTAGGAAAATACTTGAGAATGTCTGCTCTCTTTCTGTCGCTAGTACAGTACTAGTGAAAGAGAGAGAGAGCAGAACTTCTCAAGAATCTTCCTAGATTTGACAAGCTGTAGTTTTATTCACGAAATGGGTGACAGAGACATTTTACCACATTCAGAACTAAGGTTAATGAATAGTTTGAAAACCTTAATCTTTTTTTATGTATTGAGCCACAGATAGATACGTGGTTCAATTTCATAATGCGATGTTCTTCGTACAGTGCAAGTTTTCATAGAACCTACAAATAAAGAAAATCGGAACAGAAAGAAACGGAACATAATACCACATGAAGAAAAAATATGTATCAACTGAATCAACCGTGTCAACTGTAAGCACAGACCAGTTGGGAAATATCAAAGGGCTTCTCACCGGATATGCCCACCCTAACGAAGAAACACCTGTCTGAAATGTGACTGTTTCGTGTTAACTTAAACTGCAGGCTTTACCGAAGATTGGGAGGAGCAGCATACTAATTATTTGTGAATACGGAGGTCTTTTATAGCAAAGGAAATACTATATTCGAGCCATGGAGAACTATCTCGATACCCTCCGCCAGACTGGCAGTGTATCGATTAGAAAGCGGTACAGGGGTGGCGGGTGGTAGTTATAGGAGAAATATAATAGGTCCTTTGTAGCAAAAGCCTTTGAGTTCGGATAGCTAGAAACGGCCATTAAAACTGAGTCAGATAAATTAATCTCCCTTTGTCGTCACTACCTCACGTCTGTGATTACTCCTCGGTTCATTATATACAGACGATACCTAAGTTTCCAGATAACAAAATGCTTATTCGTTCGAAAATATGGAAAACTGCTGAATAAGTGCTGACATGACATCATTTGCATTTAGTAAGTTCCCAAATATTCAATGTGATTCTTAGATCGATGATTTCGGCGATGAAATATGTACAACGAGACGATTGTGGGTAGTAACAATCGAAAGTAACTTGACGATAGAAGTCCGAACTAGTAAAATTCATCATGAAATATTGTCAACCACTTTCAAACAAGGGTAAATGATTGTGTTATCTAATTCAGGGAGGGATTACCTATTGCTAGGTATTAATTCAGAATTAGACAAAATTATTTAAATTAATATAAACTCTTCTAAGGTGACTGAATTTACTTTCCACTACCTATTATTTTATAATTATGGCCCTAATTAGGAGATTTGATTCTAATTACCTATATTACTTTTCATTTTTCATCTTTGCAGAATATAAGCTATATGGCGAACTGAAATATTTCAAATTGCTTTTACTACGATAGTTAGAGTTCAAGTAAAAGATATAGTGCCCCCTACCTTTCAGCAGTTCCCCTTTAATAACACACACAACGCGGTACTCATCGCTACAATCTGTTGGTCACCGTAACATGACTTCAAATTTAATTTTATGACTCTTCAGCCAATCATAAAACTCGGTTAGTAAAAATTATCCAATACGAGCTGCTAATTCTTCAGTCCGCGTGGACTAATTCGTTGCGGCATAATTCCTTTGTATTGGTTTGACTTCGCCAACACCTTTAAGATGACTATATCGGTTACTTCGACTATACTACAAAATTGAGCTGTCACGATAATTTGAAAATTGCAATATTTGCGATTTCAATGATAACCTAAGTATTTATACAGTCATCTATCTTCGATAAAGAGTTTACTAATTCAGCCTATAAAAACGAAATTGCAAGAGCATTCCTTTCTGGTTCGTGGAATATCTAAATGAGTGATTACAACTATAATATGTATTCTGTTAGTGTTGCAACTTTGGAACCCACATTAACAGTATTCACCTACTTAGTAGGTATATGAAAATAAATCAATTTCATACCCATTTCAGATAAAAACTAATAACATGGTTGGTCTAATTTGTTTTTTATTGGTTAAAATAACTTGCTATTGCAAGGTAACGTGAATACCTGAAAGTGTTTTACCTGCTATGAGTATCGAAAGTAGATTAGATCTTATTCAAATAAATTGATTTCTAGCAGATGAAAGCCTTGTTTATTGCATTTTTCTTGGACTTTGCGGTACTGAAAAACAATGAACTTGGGAATTCAATCATATATTTCATTGTTTCTTCAGCTGGAGAGATTTTAAATATATTTAAGTAAATAATTTCAGTAGATTTTACTATGTTTTCGAAAAGAAAAAGTTATCAATTAAATTTGTATGTGATTTTGTACTATTACTACTTGAACTCCTTATCCACGCAACTGAATTTCATGTCAAGCAAAGCAAATACTGCAAATAAATATTTCTATTGATTTCTGAAATTTTTTTTAGTACATATGAATATGAGGCATATAAAAAACATTAGGTAATCTTTGGCTTGAGTATTATTCCTAATAACAAATATTTTTGGTCATTTGAATTCGCGACAGCTATTTACAAACTGATTTGTTTATGAGATAATTGATTTGGCATAGTTTTTGTTTAGTATTTCTATTTCGCACGCACCAGTCAAAAATGGCTCAAAACCGGTAGCAGTTCATCTATGTTGTAGATACAAATTCTTGAATGCGAAGATTCCGAACCAGATACGTACTTCAAGGTCTACACGCAATAATTTAAAAAATATTAAATCCTATCATGTTATTTGAGAATCGTGCAAAACTCCAAAGACTCACTATAATATAAATATGGTAAGTAGATATTATTAAAAACCCCATTATATAAATACCGCCTTATATCCATATAATGATAGGTAGCGGATAATGCTTGCAAATGTTTAAAATACCCAACTGAAACGAAAAGATTTTATGAAGCGATAGATTCAAAGTTTGATTGATAACGTTTGGCACACTGAAATATAGATTAAGCCAGAATGTTCGCTTCACTCAGGTATTAAATAACAGTTGGCCACTAGGCGGTACTTTTCTATAAAATTTAACATATATGCAATAATGGGAATTAAACTGTTTTGTTTCCAATATTGAATTACTTAGGTATTTTCTCTTGAATGTCTCGACGATCTTCGGGTATTTCCATCTCATCATCTTTGGGTTAATTGCGTGGCAAAAACAGTATTCATCTATCGACTATTCCGGGATATCCAGGCACAAATCAATCACGTGAATAACATAGAGTACGGAATTCAAAATAATATGGGAATAGTTTGCACATACACAGCTGATTTATTAGGATCACTAATACCACGCCCGTAGAGTGACGCTTGCGCCTTCTGCGTCGTCAAATTATACACTATTATCACAATAAAGACACCACATAATAGACAAGTGGTTAGGTATTTATTCTGTCCGAATCATTATAACTATATCACAGCGATCAGACGTTATAGCACACTTGCTGAATATGGGAAAATGTAGCTCCTAAAGGAATTGCAGTACTAATATAAGGATGCAGTCTATGAGCCCTCAAATACTGTCTATATTTTCCGGAAAGGATGTGTTTATCTTCCGGGCGATCTGGGGAACGGTCTGGATCGGTCCAGTTTCCAGAATCGCGACCCGCGGATCCGCAAGTCTGCCCGCAAGCCGAAACGAGAGGTTCACGTTTACAATAAGGCTGAACTATCGCAGAAACTGGCACTAGGGGAGGTATTGGTTCCCAAAGCTGTCTATCTTTTGACGGAGTATATTGGATTTGATATTGAGCTATTTGCTGCGGCAGTTGCTTGGGTAGTTGTACTTTTGGTATCCTTTTCTTGGCCGTTCGTACTGGAGGAAGGTTGTTAATGAAAGGGCTCCGTCGTTGACTTTCGATTTTCCTGAAGTAGCAAGGATGTATCATAAGGAGAGGTTCGTTACGCACTCCTTGGGGAGGTTTAGCGGCATTGGGTAATTCGTACTCCACACTGCAATCCACATGAAGAGGTCTTGAATAATCCTTTTGTACAGGCACTTGCGCTGTCCTCTGAGGAGAGGGTAATTCGTATGTAGAATAGCACGTGGCCATCACACTATTAAAACCGAGCTTCGGTCCTCGACTGACTTATTCACGATTTTTACGAACTATCGCACCCGTATTCTGCTGAAGGGGATAAGGAAACACTTCGGGTATGTTCGGGATTTGAATAAATGTCGTAAATGTATTACTAAGTGAAAAATTTGATTTCGTCACAATTCACTTCACATTCCCAACTGAACTTAACATGTTTATTGCCTGACAACTTTTAAAGTACTCATTTCAGGATTAATGAGCTCAATATCGGAGGGACACGAATTGCATCCCCTCTCTCGACGTCGACATAACAGCAGTTGTTCCCTGACGATTGGAGGGGATAGAAAATCGATGCTCTCAACTATGATTGTCTGCGAGTACGTCTGCGATTCTACCACGTCATGAGAACAAATGACTGGTGTGGTCGCCAGGCCAACATGCGTGAGGAGAACTGACTCAATCATCGCCGTAGTCTAATTATTGAGGAAGCGAATTTTACAACGGAATTATGAAATGTGTGTTACGTCAGAGGCGCCCGTATTCATTAGTCTTTCGGATAGGTAGTCGTTCTTTAAATGTTTTCGATACAAATAACGTGCTTCTAATTAATTGCAAAACTAATAACGGTTCCGAACGTCATCAAAAAATTTTTCATCTTCAACAAAATATGTACATTATTGTATCCAAAAGAAGAATCCCAAATAAATTATACTCATGAGTTGAATAAAGTGTAATTTAAAAAAATGTCCGTTTTTCTACAGTTTTTGGTATTTGAATATGATTTTTCCATCATTTTTATGACATTTTAAGTTGAGTTCAGTTATCAGAAAAATGTTTGAATAAAAGATGAATAATGATTATGAATTCTGTAAAAAGAAGTACAACGGATAATTCCAAAAATTGTTTGAAAATGGTACAAAAATATTCTCTACACCTCTTAAGTGATTAACAAATTACTACTAACGTCAGTCTTTCTATCATGATGTCTGGTAAAGATAATTATACAAACGAGAAAGGAAATCACATGAATCAATTCCCTTAATGTATAAAAAAGATGAAACAGTCGAAAACTAGGGAATGTTTACATCGACTGCGTTAAATGCACCATTTAATTGATTGAAATAAACATGAATTTAGACAAATATTTTTCATTAACCTCAACGCTTTAATTTTGAAAGTAGGTTTTTGAGAATTTATTATCGTTGTCCCTTTTCTGGTAATAATCTCATCATTTATTCCTCGCACGCTAAGCACAATCGATCAAAATGCGTGCAATACCATGATTTTTGAAAATTTTGTTTTTAAGCAAAAGCTTTCGTGTATAATGTTTTAAGATGAATCGCTTGAACTCGGGATATAATAACCCGTCAACAGAACTGAATACATATGAGTGGACTTATAAAAAGTTCTGATTAAGATAATGAGTGAAAGGACGATTTGAAATCGGTATTTCTTATAAAAACAATTGAAAACATGTTTCTGAAGAATTATAAATAATATCCTGTATTTTTATTGTATGATATGAAATTAACTTTTGAGATATGTATCGTAAGTGACCATTTATTTTCATAATTCAATATTGTCAAACAACTTGATATTTGCTCAGTTTTTGAATAAAAATATAGGAGTTGAAAATATTTTTCATTATTTTTTATTGTAATTTTGATTTCA
>WOGN01005939.1:0-12796 GCA_015342105.1 Leptinotarsa texana
AATGTTGGTATCCACCCGTGAATTTCCTCCGAGATAGTGAATATGATAGAATTCAACATAATAATCTCTTTAATAAATATGATTATTGTATTTTGAGTTTGAGCATGGTATAATTAAATTCTACCTGAGATTTCAAATAGTTTTGGGTATCAGATGATATGCACGTTATTTTTCTAGTTTGGAGCATATACAAAGATTTTGTTTTAAACTTTCACCAAACTGAAAGATATCAGAAAAAGTTGATACCTTTTTGAATTTCTTTATTGTTTTCTGAACTGAAGAATAGTCTATGTTTTCACCCCTCAGTTTTCAAGATACTAGACAAAATCAACTTGAATAATCATGTCGTTAATGGGTACGGACGTGTGTACGAGGGCTTTGTATTGTAAGAAATGTAAAGCTAGAGTTAACAATGATATCAAATGCATAAACTGTGACAGTAGCTTCCATTTGAGCTGTGTAAAAAGTAGTAGAAGTGTGAAAACTTTCGAGGATGAAAAATTAATCGTGTGTTGTGAATCCAAGGAAAGTGTTTCGACTGAAGATCCAGACAAGGAGTTTTTTTATGCTATGGAAGACAGTCGCGGTGAGAAAAAAATGGACACATATGAAGTGTCATAGACATAATCATCAGAGAACTACGCGATAGAATCCTGTTACTGAACACTCAAATCGAAATTCTGAACAAGGTAGAAAGCCAAGCGTCTCATGAAAAAGTTGAAATGAAAGAAATACAGAGCAGTAGTATAAAAACTGTTTGGGACAAGAAGTCATCAGATAGACAAGACGTTCAAGATAAAAATTATCTTGATAGAAAAAAAGTAGGGAATTCCCAAACTGCTGAATTATTGAAGGTAAAATATAGTATAACATGTGCCAAAATTATTCATTTAGCAAAAATAGACACAATTCCGGCAAGGAATGGAAGCCCTATTGCACATTTCTTATCAGCCCAGGATATTCCAAGTGATGTTACTCGCAGAGTTGGAAGTAACAGGGCGGAGGACAGTACCATTAAAAATGACGCTGACCGATGGCAGACGGTGAAATCTAAGCGACAGATACCAAAAAGACTAATGATTGTAGGAAACAATAAAGAAACAGATATAAAGGTTGTTCCCAAAAATGTGCTTCTCCATGTATCAAGGGTGGACCAAACAACTTCATTGGAAGGGATGAAGCAACTACTACTCCACACGTTTCCAGAGGTTCAAGTTCAAGAATTTGCATCAAGATTCTCCAGTGTTTACTCTCCGTTAAAGGTATCTATAAATGAATCAAATTTCAAGACTGCCATGGATCCATGGATCTGGCCTGAAGGCGCTTGCATTAGTAAGTTTTTTTCACTCTTTTATCCACAAATGGTTTTATTGAACGTACAAAGTTTGGATACTGACGCAATCAATCAGTTAGAAATAGACCTTATCGATATTTTATTTGTTTGCCTCACTGAAACACATACAAAAGTAGACCCTATCCACACAGAAAACATAAGAGGATTTGAACTGAGCACCTACTTCTGTAGAAACATGTATGATCAAGGTGGAATTGCTATATACTGCAAAGTCGGACTGAAATGTAAACAGATAAAACTAGATAAATATTGTGTTGGAAAACACTTCGAAATTTGTGGTGATTCTTGCAAATTAGACGGCACTACTACCATAATTATCAGTTGCTATAGATCTCCGTGTGGTGATCATAACCTATTTTTCGAAACTTTCCAGAAGGTTTTTGACGAGTTTTATAAGCCTAATGTAAATATTATTTCAATAGGTGACATCAATATCGATTCTACCACTGATTCGATGAATTCCTGTAAAATTATCAAACTGAAAAATATTCTGTCTAGCTTTAGTTTGCACCCAATTGTGAAATGACCAACTAGAGTTACCTCACATTTTACTTCATATTTCAGACCATAAAACGGTACTCCTTCAGATATCTGAAACGGAATTGCCTTTTTCGAAAACTTTCCAAACGAGGAGAAGTTTCAATAAGCAGTCTGTTGAACACTTTTGTGAAGCACTCAAATGCGAATCATGGAAAGATGTTACCGAAGCTTGTACAGTAGATGAAGCATTTGAATACTTTTGTGCTACATTTTTCCATCAATTGGATATATTTTTTGCTATGAAAAAATATTGGGAAAATTGTAATTTACACGACAAGAATTGGGTAACCGATAATGTGGAATTATCGAGTAGAAATTTGAAAGATCCTCATATTTTGAGAAATAGATATCCTGAAACCTTTACAGGCACTTACAAAAGGGCCAATAGAATACAGGTTATATTGTCGAGAGACTCAAAAAAAAACATTTTATCAGAAACGAATTACAGATTCCCCTAATCCTAGTAGAACAGCATGGAAAGTAATATCTGAACTTTCAAATAGGGACATGCATAAAATATTTAAATAATGAAAGACGGCACTTCACAAGATAACCCAAGTGATTTATCAAATGTATTCAATGAATTTTTCATTGATTGTCCTTCAGAAATTATTAATAAAATAAAAGTAGATGATGAACTAAACCATCGTCCCATAAATACGAATCCGCATTCCATTTTACTTAGCAACAACATCAGAAACAAATACTCATCTGGCCCAGATGAAGTTCTGTTATGTCTTATCAAGAAATATCTTCCCTTCATTATAATGCCACCCACCTTCCTTGTCAACCTGTCATTTCTAACTGGATCATTTCCGGATATATTGAAAGTCGGCAAAGTTGTTCCAATTTTTAAAAAGCGGGATTCAGAAGAACTGGAAAACTATAGGCAAATTACGATAAGTCCCGGTTTTTCCAAGGTTTTTGAGTACTCCTATTTAGATAGGTCATAAAAAAACATCGAATATTCTCAGATAAACAACATGGTTTTCGCACAAACAAATCCACGAACACTGCAATAATTTCATTTATCGAAACAGTTTCAATGCTTCTGGAATCAGAAGAATGCATAAGAAGTATGCAGAAGAATGGCATATTCTGTGACCACAGCAGCGCTCTCGACTGTGTCAATCAATATCAACTCATGTCAAACCTTTATTCGTATTGTATACGAGGTGTTGCCTATGAATGGAGTTTGTCGTTTCTGAAGAATAGACAGCAGTTTGTCAGCTTGAAATATTCATAGTGAGTCTACCACTACCACCTTTGATTCTGAGCGCTTGGACGTCACAAGGATCTGTGTCAGGTCCGATATTATTCCTTCTTTATATAAATAAAATCGAAACTTCGTCACAGATTCGTTTATAACGATGTACGCTGATGACGCATCCACGGTGGAATCCAGTAATGTGGATCATCTGTTTGAGAAGTGTGAAAGTACTCTGAAGTCAGTTGTGAATTGGTGCGCAAACAATTCATTGTACCGCAATGCTGAAAAAACTCCGTTGGTGACATTCAACAATTGTCAATGACAATATTCGTATAGTAGCAGGAGTTTTCTTGTGGGGATATATTTCGAAAATTTAGAATTTGAACCCTATGCTGTATGTCAATCTATGTTTTCAAAAACGAAAAAAGATTTTCTCCAGATGGAAGTACAACTTCTGAGAGTTGTCATTCGTATGGGGGAGACAGCTGATTAACGGAAAAACAGACAGAACAGACAGATTCATAATGTTAACACTAGAAAAAAACGTGATCTCTATGTTCTGTTTCGTCAATATAAAACAACATTAAATTGTCTATCAGTGGTAGGTCCTACTATTCTCAATCAGCTACCTAGGTGTCTAAGAAATATAAAAAACCTTAATAAATTCAGTAACTTGTTGAAGAATTATTTGATTGAGAAATGTTTGTATAATTTGCAAGAATTTTACGATTCGTAATATGTAAGTGTATCTATGCTTTATTTTATTTTTATTTTGTTGTTATTATTTTAGTAACAACGGTGTTGCTCACACTGTGAATTTTGTGTCATGGCTTTATGTGTTCTTTGACGATTCCAATACATGTTATCTGTGACTAATGAAAAATAAATATTGTTATTATTATCATTATTATTAACTATTCAGTTCTAATAGTGAATTTTCTCATTATTGTTTTTCATTTCTTTCTTATTAACTCCATATCAGCTAAAATTACTGTAGCATCAATAAATATTATTTTCACATTTACCAATGCTCTCATTATATAGTTTTCTCATTATATAGTTTTCTCATTATATAGTTTTCTACTAACTGACCCCTGTCAGTGTTTATTGAACACCACGCAAAAGTTGAAATGTTCATGCAGTTTCAGTTATTTTTCTGGTGGTTGTAGAACCAAAAATTGTGATATCAATACATTTCAAATACTCGTACTCAGTACTTTCCATATTCAAATTATAATGGAGTATTCAATCAGCTGTGGTACATAAGACAGGTATTGCCTCTATTCAATCGATTATCAGGGCCGTATTGAAAAAATATTCACATCATGATCGTCAAATCACCACTCTAATTTATGACGAACACAGTTTGATATCTCGATATTGTGTGAAAATTGCTGAATAAAAAAAATGGATCATAAATGCAGGTCCGTATTCGAAAGGGCGCAAATGAACTCGCCTCAGAATTTTGCAGACTTTTCAACCTGTCTTACGAAAAAAGAGTTTTTTCTTCTGGTTGGAAGATTGCTCGCGTTCAACTCATTTCCAAAAAGGGCAAGTTATGGCTTGTCGTATTGTTTTTATGTATGGCTGTTCAGCTTGCTGATAGAACATTCCCTGCAAGTGGCTGTCGATGGATATCTCTCTATTACTTTCACCGTCAATCGTGGTGTTCCCTAGTAATCTGTATTGTCCCCAACCCCCTTTCTATTGTAAATCAACGACTCATTGGAGAAAACTAAGATCACTTTGCTGACGACAGCACTCTTGATTCGTCATTCCATTTGGATTCCAGGACATCGGTGGCGGATGCACATCTTCACCGTCATCAAGAAGTTGTATATCTCAATGATGGTCTAGAAGTAATTTCGAATTGGGGTGAAAACAACCACGTTCATTTCAATACCACACATACCCAGGCATCGGCTCTTAGAGCCCTTCAAGGATTTTCCTGTATTGCTTGTGTTTTGTCCCTGAAAAAACTCACCTAGTCAATCACCCTTGCATCGTACGGGTGCGATTAAGAGTTGTAATTTCATAGTGAAACATAATTCATATCCACGGCTTACAAATTTAATAAATTTAGATACATTCGGTTATGAATGCAATACCTTTTGCATGCAACTTTGTCCACTTGAGCCACATATCTTTCACACCGCGAACATTCTTATAGGACATAACTTCTGTGCCAAAGCTCCATTATTAATAATTTGAAGAGTAATTATTATATATTTTATAAATCTTGAATATGAAACTGTTCATTTGAATAGGGATTAGTTTTATGACAAGACTGTTATCATCTTTCGATTCTACCTATGATTTGATTAGCTCATTTTAATATAAAATTGTATTCCTGTCTTAACGATAATAACATGTATCATGATGTGATTGACGATGAGTAGGTACTAAAAACATGTTTGACATATCATTTTATGCATCATCAGTAATACTCGCAGCTACCGCTAAATAAATGCTTCTTCAGGCAAATTCTTCACAACACTACTGCTGTTTATTGAACATAAAGTATCGCTGATATTCCTTGCTGAAAATGTAGCTTTCTATAGGTAGAAGAACTTTTGAAATAGTCCATCACAAAGAATATTCGTTTAGATAACAGAATATCATAGTAGTGAATTCAAATTATATTTTGTGTGTTTGTCACCTGTACTATTTCTATGGAATCTGATTATAGCTGTGAATTTATATGGTTCCTTTTTCAGTTGGAAAGTCATAGGATGCAGAGTTTTCGTTAATCTGATCGTACTGGGACTGCTGTCGTTGTCAGTTTATTTGATAATCATAGTGGTTGATCGCTCAAACCAATCGGACTCCCAAAATAATTTCTGGAGGAAAAACGAAACATCTTTTGTGATTGCTTTGATCACTTTCTTCTTTCCAATGCTTTTCGAGGTTTTAGGTCTTTTGGAACAGTATCACCCAAGAAAACAGCTCAGGTTACAACTAGCAAGGTGAGCGGTGAGATATGGTAGTATAGTTTATTGATCATAAATTGGTGTACATAACATTGTGAAATATCATGTTGACTCGACCAACAACTTTTCATTTTACATCAAATGAATAATGAAGGTGGAAAATATCCATCTCGAAATCATTTATGGAACAATAATTACATCGTGTCCTGTTTTGTGTTCAGACAATTTTTTTTTAATATTAGATTTCCCAGTCAGAAATCTAATACTCAAATCTAATCTAATAAAAAGTTGAATATATTCATTATTACTTCTACTGGTTCTGTTTAGTTGAATACGATTTTGTGTCCATTCATATATAATATTCGCAAATATTACGAAGCCTGTTGTTGCTGAGTTTATGAAAATATCAGTTTTTGAAGAATTGCAAGATATATTTTTTCACGATAGCTATTGGAAGGGACGTTCCGGAAATTTAAAAATTGTTTTTGTAGGTAGTTCTTCAAAAAATGAGAACAAATTTCCCTTTTTCATTTCAACAACAATATTGTATCATTTCTTGTAAGTATTGAGTTGATGTTTCACAACTTGTGAAATACCTGTGAAATATTTTTCGACAAATCGTGTATGTTTCATACGTCTTTTGTAATCCACACTGTAATAACTGCAGATGAGTGAGAATAATTTTTACCTTGTACCTACTACAAATGAAATCGACTGTTTCCCAATTTAAAATGACTTCAAATTTCTGTCATATTGTTCCTTTTTCGACCCCAGCTGTTTCGATTTTATCGTTTATTTATGTAATTTCTCATTTAATTGATGATGGAAATCCTCACAGAACTGAATGTATCATGTTGAACGTCTTGAATGTCATATTATCCAATGGTTGACAATAAACCATATCATCTCAACTTTACAGGATAATGGTTCTCAACCTGCTCAATTTGTACTCCTTGATTTATGCACTGGCTGAGCGAATAAGTGGCATGGTAAGTTGAAATTTTATTTTCTAAAAATGATAAATTATTTTGGTTACTTGCTTTCGCGGTATTATAACAAGACAAAAATATTGTTAACCCTTAAAAGCCCTGCGTTACATATAAGTAACAGACGCAAAGGTGGATGATGAAGTCTACTGTTCTTAAGTTTTTGCACTTTACGGTTAGATGGCGGTGTCTACCTTACAAGAAAACACCATGCTACTGATTGCAAACAATGTTTACCGGCATTTTATTGTTTACGAGTGTTCTGAGAATAGACAAAAAACGGCTGATTCAAACGTGAATGGAAAATGCAACCAACTTTCATGTATTATAACTTTTAAAAAATCAATTAGTCAGAAGGAATTCACGTATTCCTTTTAATGTTCGAGGAAACTGTTAGGTTAGAATTTCGAAAACAATTTAGGTTTTTGGTAAAATTTACCTAAAAGTTGTGTGTTACATATAAGTAACGCTTTCAATGACTGTATTCGCCAGCAGGTTCGAATATAGTGAATACTTGAACAAATTGTTGATAAATAAGGTGTTTTCACAAAATCGTATTGTATTTAGTGAAGATTGGTTATTTTACAGAATTTATTACTCATCTACATCTTATTTTCGCTCTCGAAATGGCATACGATGATGACTAAGATGTGGATGCAATAAATACCTAGCCTCCACATGTCAACGTCCTAACTGTCGACGAGTCTGGAGATAAGGATTTGAACCCTCTACCTCCTATACAATTGCTAGCTGGTGTCGACATTTTGCTGAGGAATAATGCTAGAATTGATCAGTCGAATAAGCATGTAACTAAGAATAAAATCCAACACGAATGGATCCAGGGTGATTTTGAAAACGTTAGGTATTTTCCTGGACCTGATTATTCGAAGTATAGTAAATTTTCTCCAGTGGAATTGTTTGAATTATTTTTTACTAATGATCTGTTAGAATTCTTGCTCGTGGAGTTAACAAAATATGCTGCTTTCAAAAATTGTCCCGACCCTGCAATAACCATCCAAGAAATCAAATGTGCTATAGCAATACTCATTTTGAGTGGCTTTAATGAAAAACCTGGTAAACTATATTATTGGGATTCTCAGCCCCATATGGAAAATCCTTTGATAATGATTTAAATGGAAAGAAAACATGTTCATGATATTTTTAGGTATTGCACTGTGCTGATAATACACAGCCAGTTGCTAATTATAAAGCGTGGAAGATTCGTCTACTTATGAACAAATTAAAATTAGCTTTTTTTATAACATTTTGTACCAAAACAGGACATTAATTACGACGAGTCAATGGTCAAGTACTATGCAAAACACTCGTGTAAGCAGTTCATCGGGGGAAAACCTATCCAGTAGAATTTTAAAATGTGGTGTCTGAATAACGAAGATGGATATTTGAATAATTTCGATTCATACCAAGGAAAAAATCCCAAGGCCAATAAAACTGATTAGGTAGTATATGGAAAGTGTTCCGCGCTTCTGAAAATGATGATGAGAGAAATGCAGGAGATCAAAAATAAGCTTTTATACAAAATATATTTGAATAATTCATTCACTATCATATATTTACTAAAGGATATGAGAGTTGAAGGATTCTGGTGCATCGGAACAATGCGAGAAAATTTCCTATCAAAAGGCATACCTCTTCCTAAGAAAACAACTCCCCAGAAATCTTCACTGCGCGGGGAACATCAATCTGTAATTGACCGAACCACTGGTATTCTATTTGCAAGACGGAAAGATAATAATTTTGTTACTGTAGCATCCACATGCCATGGAGTTGAGCCACCTCTCATTTGGAGGGATATTTCCAAAAAGAGAAAACATCATATCAGTTCTACGACTACGTCTGATAGGAAAATATAATGCATTCATGGGTGAAAATGATTTGATGGACAAAAACATAGGAAGGTATCGCATAGTAATTCGTTCCAAAAAATGGTGGTGGGCTCTACTATCGTGGTTGATAGATGTCTCTATCAAAAATGCCTGGTTTTTATATAAGAAGTCTGGAAATACCGTCACTCAACTGCAGTTTAGGAGAGAAATCGCAAAAGGAGCTGAAAGACCATCATCTTCACTAACGAGTGCTCAAGGGCATAGAGTTAGTGAAGACATTCGCTATGACAGAACTGATCATCTTCTTGTTTATATACCCAATCAAAAAACAAGGCGGTGCGCTGTGGAACTCTGTTCGACAAGTGCAAGAACGTTGTGCAACAAATGTAATATTGGACTTTCAACATGCTTTTTAACTTTTTAACATGCAATGTGTGTTTTCATACTGAATGACTCAAAAGGTAGTATTAAAGCCCAGCGTTACATATATGTAACACAGTAACACAATAACAGAGTTAGTTTTATTTACCCTAATTTAGTGCAGAAAGCATAAGTATAGCTAACTATTTTGAAAAAAAATAATTCGAGTTTTAAGGGGTTTCAATCAAGGTACTCATGCAACTTGATCAGCAAAATAATGTATCTATTCTTTTGACATCTCCAGCAAAAAACCCATTTGTTCATTTACTGAAATTGTAGTATAGGATCATATTTGCCTACTGAAATAATTCCTAAAGAAGGTAAAAATACAAAATCACGGGAAACAAATAATTCTATTAGGCGTATTCAATTCAGTTTTCAATTTTTAAAATTTTACACCAATAGCAATTGAGAAGTGCCAGATAAAGCAGTCTGCAAATTTAAGGATAGAATAAATAATAATTCATTTCCAATGTTAGTTATTTCAGTTATTTCATTTGTAGATTCAAATAAGCATCATTAAGATCCATAATTCAACCCGAAATCCGTTAAAATATATATCTCCGTTTACCAGCTGATATTTTGAATCATTCTGAAACTTTGAGTTGAATGGTAAAATGTTCAAATAGTAGAGTTCACTCAGCAATTTGGATTCCAAAAAAGATAATTATAATTTCGAAGCAATGCCATGTCTAGAACGGCCGCAAGTGCACGTCGACTTGATCACTGCACAATTGATCTATGACGATCAGCGGCGGTTGATGTTATTTTTTTTAGGGCATGATCTACAACAACACTATAATCCCGAGAATACTCATAAATCTTGACAAGAATGAGATGTGAAACTACGAAATATGTATGAAAATTTACATACTATGAATTCTGAGTACCGTGCATGGACCTGTGAATTACTCTTCTGAACTATTGACGTAATGGCCATTTCAGCTATAGTTCTCTATGCCAAATGAAAATTGTTATTGTTTGATAATAGCTGCAAATAGCATACGGAGCCGGTATATTACAAAGCGAAAGGAAACTCAGAGCGTTAGGAATAGAGGACACCAACCTGGTTTTTGGTGAAATCTCTGCCTTCCGTATCCTTAACTTCTTTCACTGATTGCTGAGTACCTTCAGAATAGTCTGCATGAAGAATGATGAACAAACGGTTTTTAACGAATTCTCATTTCAGGGAGATTAACTCGCGAACCTGTGTGTCCACTTTTTTTGCGTATCTCTATATCTACATCGCATGTGCGAATGAGGAAAGTGTCACCAGTTTTGACGATAATGATAATAAATATAATGGTATCACCTGGTCCCTCGAAGGTGAATACAGATTGAAATCGTAACGTAACATTGTTTAATATAATGAGGAATTCTATTCCTCATTATATTAAACAGGTCATCTCTGGAGTTATTACGAGGCAGATTTAGCTACATTCGAGTTCAGTATCCGATATAGATGATAATTCAATGAATGAAATAGACATATTCAAAATCAGGTAAAATTCATAGACGAAACACTCAAATAATAATGAAACTGCATACACGTGTTTCTAGCTCATTAGCTGTGATCAGTACAATTTAGTTAAATGCAAGGTTAGGCAATACTTGGTCGCTGAAACAACACAAATGCACGGCGTCATCAACAGAATCCAGCCGCACTTTGTGGTTTCGGTCAGGACATCTCGGGTTAAATATTTCAATGACGTCAACACGAGGCAGCTTCATCGAATATTGGAATTGGATGTCAGGCAGGTAGCAAAAGCTGTCTCGTGGTGACTTCAGTAAATTCTCTACTGGTCGTCTGTGAGGATCAGGTAAGCGTCGACTGGCTTGCTGGTATTAATGATATCCTGTAATAGTGAAAGAACGCTTCTCTGAAATGCGTCACAGAGGACCAACTTCCGAAGCCACACATCTGTGTTGCTTACCTACCTGACGGAGGCAGTCACAGACTGACCTCTGAATCTTCCAGAATTGGCTCACTCCAAGACATTTATTCACCCCTCGACGTTTGATACCAAACAGTTGTTGGACTACAGTAGGGATGAACTCCGATGTTTGACAGGCATTCTCACAAGACTCAGTCATTAGAATCATCATATGCAGAAACTTGGACTGTCGAGAGGCAGTGTATGTCGCCTCTGTTTAGAAAATGATGAAACAGCAGAGCACATACTTTGTGTCTACCCTGGTGGAGACCAAATCAGATTTTTAGAGTTTGACAGAGCCGCACCCTCACCATCTGACCTGAAAGACCACTCACCATTCAAACTAATCGGCTTTGTTAATAAGCTTGGTCGGTGTGGTGTGAGCCACAATGAACCAACTTACTTTGAACCCAACCTAACCCAACTGATGACAGCTAATGAGCTAGAACTACGTGTCTGGGGTTTGCTTATTTTTTTGAAGTGTTTCGTCCATGAATGCTTTTGATTATATCAATTTATAAAAAAGAAAATTTGCGTTTGATTTTTCTGAGTCACTTAGAGGTTGATCTCATTTTCCATATTAATTACACAGGAAAAATGTGTTTTTGGTCCCAACTCAATTTTTAACTATTGAAATTTTTGTGTTTGAGAAAAAATTAATAAGAAGCTTCCGTAAAAAATTTAATTTGCTAGAAAAAATATCTCTCCCACCAATAGTTTTTGGGCTGTAGAGTTGGAAAAGTGAATGTTAATAATCAGTGATAACAAATTTTCTTTAAATTAGAATGTTTTGATCTTGCATTGAATATCATTTACAATAAATGCTACTAAGTTACTGAATCATTAATTTTAGACACGACACAGCATCTATCGTAAGTAATATTTACTACAAAAGTTGAAATTTTCCGACTCCAAGAAAATGTTTTCAATTTTTATCAATATTCCCTTTGTAGCTCTACCACTAAAAACTGTTGATTAGAGAGTGTTTGCTCGAATGAACTTTTTATAGCTAATTCAATTCATTGCAAAAGCTGCATACTGTTTTTTCTAACAAAAATTGTTCATACCGAAAAATCGAGTTGAAACCGAAAAAAACAATCCTGTGTTATTTAAACGTGAAATCGAATTTTCGAAAGAGCGAAAACTTTGTATTTCATCAGTTCGGACTTCCATTGTCTAAACTAATATGAATTGATTTGAAAACCCTGAAAATAGTTATTTATGTATCAAGGGAATTAGGAGGGCCTTAATTACCGATGGCAAAGTTTGCCATCCCGAGGGCCTCTGGCCCGAGGGACAGCAATTGCCTGAGGTTATTAAGGCTCACTAATTCCCGTGGTACATAGATAATTTTATTTCTGACCGATTTCAATAAAATTTTGTTCATTTTTGAAACGGAAAAATGTACCAATTCATTACCTTCCCGGTATATTTGAATCAGGTACCGTTGATTATAGTAGAGTTTTCTTGTTGCTAGGTTGTTGCTATGTTACTTGTTTATAAACAGAACTTTGTTATCAAGCTGTGTTTGCGGTGAAAACGTGTTTTCTACCCCAAATATAATGGAGGATATTT
>WOGN01005941.1:0-12795 GCA_015342105.1 Leptinotarsa texana
AACGAAAAAGGTATTACTGGCGACCATAAAACAACATCATTTCAAAAAAAAGTATATTATTGATTGCATGTGTGAAACATGTGGTCATATTCTCTTACGTTTGCCTCCATACTATTGTGTGTTCAATCAATTGAAATAGTTTGGACCACAATGAAAGAAAGCTTGCAGAAATGTAATCAGTCACCGACTTTGAATTTTGTAGTGCTTGACAATATAAGGCGAGTGGTGAATGAAGTAGGTAATAGTGATGTGTGGAAGAACTGTGTGGCCCACGTTATAAAACAAGAGAACAAATATTATGTGCAAGGTACCATAAATCCGATCATCATTCAACCCGATGATGATTCCACTCCATCCGAATTTAGCGAAAAAGAATTTTGATTTTTCCAGCAATTTTGTTGGCCTCTATTATTTTGTAAATATATGTTTGACGAGAATTCGGTGTGATTATTTGTATTTTCGTTGTATTTTACAGTTTTTGACCCGGAAATCACCTACCTTAAATTTCGAAGCTTCTCATGATTACCCATGGTGGAAAAATTCAGTTGAGATAACTTTAAAATGGAGTGCTCAATTGCTATGATTGAAAGAATAAGTAACTGAAAAACTACCACTGAAAAATAATATATCGACGCCTATGAGACAGGAATTTCTCCTCTGTGCTGTTGAGGAAGTGGCTACTTTTTTATCATTTCATGACAGAAAAAAAGATTATAGGACCTAGAAAAGATTGAAAAACTGACAGCTAGCAAGTGGCCCTTCTTGAAGTATCATTTTGGTTCACTCAAGTTTCATAAAAATACTAGAAATAGTAAAGTTTCAACCAATTTCTCTTCGTTGCTGAACAAGAATATTTCTCAATCATCATGATTCACTTACCTATCCGATGCTGATAGTTCAAGTTCATATAATCATTGATATCTGAAACAAAGAAATATTAATTTTAATACTATCGAAAAATGTGAAGAGTTACGTTATATTAAATAAAACAGCCCATCTCTATTGTGATCTAAGTCTTTTTTTTAGGAATAATACCCAATAGCAAAGCAATTCATATGATGTCAATTTACCTATTTAATACTTTCAGACAGCTGAGTAATCGAAATTGAAAATTATTGACAAGTTTGGAAGTATGTTTTAGTCGTTTTGAACATAACAAGCTGCACCTGACTTTGTAAAGCGGTAACTCCTCCTAATTAAACGGGATATTACGACCCAGTGTCTTCTAACAATCTTCTCATGAAGCAGTGAAGATAAAGATGAATCAACAAAATGCGCCGAAAAAATGTATACAGAAAGAGCTATCGGTACTCAGATTTACTATTTTTAGCTTTGACTTTCAATATTTGTGAATGATAATCGTACTAAATTCATGAGAAATTTCTTTTTCAAGATCAGAAACTTGTATTCCATCACCTTAACTATGACATGTATATTTATTCAAGTCTCAAAATTCCCTTTTATTATTTTTTTTGAGTCGACTAGTGAAATTCTCATAAGAAACGAATGAATAGCATGCAAATTGTGATAAATGTAGTCAAAATGAATTTCAAATATGAATTTTTGTCAGATCCCTTCTTGCTGTAGGAATCAACTAGACTCAATCGGTCTAAACCTTTCGGTTTTCTTCAAACGATATGAAAATTTTCTTAGCGTTCTGCTAATAATCTTTTCATGACGAGAGTATCTATACTATATACTACATATATATACTATATCTACTACAACTATTTCATACAACCAATTGAAAAACGAGGAATGTTCTAAATACGCATTCAATTTACGGTTTCAGTGGAAATAGAAAAAATGAAACGGGACTGAAAATTTACACATTATTTTGGATATTATTTGCTTATGATACCGATCATTCTTCAAAATACAATAAGTTATTAATGAAACTAAATATTAGAAAATGGGAGCGAATACGAATATTGTCACAATCCTATTATATCCTGGAAACAACAAAGATATTTGAAAAATTTCCCAACTAATTCTATATGAAATAAAAAAATTAGTTTAAAAAAATTATTATTGAGAAAATAAGACGACGATGTAGATAATGTACTAAAGAATAATTCGGAAGGTCCTAGGTATCAGTTATCACAACTCTCCTCAGCAATCTACAATATTGATCAGATAAAAAATAATAAAATCTTTGGATGTAGCGTAACCTGAGTAAATATGTAAATACTAAGCCTAATGATTTTATTATTTCTATCTGATCAATACCGTAGATTGCTGAGGAGAGTAGTGTGATGACGGCTACCTAGGACCTTCCGAATTATTTTTCAGTTTTCAGTACATTATCTACATCAATAATATCTTTTTTTTCAATGAAACCAATGTATTCAAAAAACACTTCATTGAGATTTTCTTTACGTAAAGACACGCGCGAAGAAGCCATTGTATGGCGAAACACGAAACAAGTATCGGTCAATTCCATCATATATTTCAATAAAAACTGTTCAACATATTTTTTACCTATTTTATTTTCCAGCTTTCAGTTTCTGATTCTGTTACTCAATTCTTTTCATTCTATTGCGGTCATCTTGAATTTGTATCTTTTCCAAAATGTACTACTATTTTTCTTGTCAAGCCTTGTCATTTGGAACCCATATTGACGTAGTTGTGAAAAATATGTGATATGCCAAGTCATTTTGTATCTGCGGCCATCTTGAATTTACAAATTGTATTGCCATCAAAAGTAAATGTGTGTACCGAATATCGGATCAATCTGTCAACAGGAAGGAGATCAGACTTCAATTACAAAATTAGGCCCAAAAAAAAACAAACAAACCCTTTATAAAAGTAACTACTTTACATCTGACAAAATTAGGTAAGACTTTTCCATTTATACTAAAGCCCCACCAAAGTATTCAAGAAGATATTTTTTTTTATTTCTGCGAGTGTGACAAACACTTCCAAGTCTATCAACAACGGATCAGAATGTTTCTACCTAACTCTAGTTGCACACAGACCAATTTTGGACGGCAGACTTTATATCGCTCGTCCAAATTCCAATAGTGAACCACATGTGGGAACGGGACCTTGCACACACGCCGACCGGTGATCGTCGCCGGTAAAATACCGGTGAGCAGCCGTCTATTGCCACTGTATCGCCGGCAGTACCGGGAAGTAGTGGCGTACGTGACTAAATACACCCTTGCATACACAACGGTTTTTTACCGACCATTCCAGTTTCGAATGCTCGGCGAAATTGTAGTAACTACGTATCAACTTCGTTTTGGTAGTGCGTGCTAGTTACGGTAACCGATAAAAATCCGGTGTGTCCACAAGCAACCACTAACCAATAAAATATCGACCGATTTTATACTGGCCGTCCGAAATCGGTGTGTGTTACGCTAGCGTTACGCTAGTTGCACACACACCGATTTTTATCAGTTACCTTAAGTAGCACGCACTACCAAAACGAATTTAATACGTAGTTACTACAATTTCACCGAGAATTCGAGACTGGAATGGTCGTTAAAAAACCGATGTGAATGCAAGGGTGTATTCAGTCACGTACCCCACTACTTCCCGGTACTGCCGTCGATACAGTGGCAGTAGACGGCTGCTCACCGGTATTTTACCGGCGACGATCACCGGTCGGCATGTGTGCAAGGTCCCGTTCCCACATGTGGTTCACAATTGGAATGTGAACGACCGATATAAAGTTGGCCGTTCAAAATCGGTGTGTGTGCAACTAGCGTAACGCTTTTAAAGATCATCGAACTGAAAAGTTGAAAATATTTTCTTAAATAAGCTCAAAACATTATCGAACGAAAAATACTAGTATTACTGTGAAAAAAGCGACAGGCGCTTGATAAACAAAAAATATGGCCCAAAGCTCCCACGCTTTTTTCATAATAATACTAGTATTTTTCATTAGTCATTGTTTTTAGTTTATTTTGAAAAAAATATTTTTTTCAGTTCGATGTTCTTTTAAAGCGTGTTTTTTAGTTTTTTAAACTATATTTATTTTTTCATTTTTAGTTTCGTATGCTATAAAAGCGTATTTTCTAGTATTTTCAAACTATATTTATTTTATCTAAACTCTGGGAACCACCAGCTGTATATTGTTTATAAAAATGACCATTGATATATTTCGTTTCCGGAGAGGAAAATCAGCTGAAAATCAGCTACCAAGCCCAAGGCAGTAGGCGCGCAAAGGACGGTTATAATACATGTGTGAAGTGAGTTCGAATTATATCAAGGAAGTTACGTACAGCGCCATCTGCCCACGAATAGATCAAGCAATAATGTCGATATATCAAGGAGGTTTCTACAGCGCCATCTGGCCGCGAATAGATCAAGTAATAATGTCGATAATTCTGTCAAATATAGATCCCGAACTTGAGAATTACAAACAAACAAACATACATACATACAAGTGAACCTAATAGAAGCGTGTTAATAAAAAAGTGACTGGCGGAAGCAAAGCGACCAGAGATATTTTTCTTCGTAGCGAATGGAAGTATCGACTAATGAGTGTGTTACTTATTTCAAAGAAACTATAGGCGTAAAGGAACAGTTATTGAGCTCCAGAAATTCAAATCTGCTCAATTTTTTTCGTTTTAATAAAATCCATTGTGTTATGAATTAAACACACGGTTGGTAAATGTGAAACGCTAAAAAACGCATTGCAATGTAAATAATTTTTTTATTCACAATTTTGAAAAGTTTTTTTGTTTCATCCATCAAATTAACAGCACTCGTGATTGAATCAGATTGATACAAGATTAACGCTTAAATTTCGAATGCGTTCAATTAAATATTAGTTGCCGAACAGTAAATTAAAACTTTTCAATTTCGAACTCAGTTGCGGTATATATTCCTGACAACATCGAAAACTTTAGGGTTTCCAATTAGTATTTTACATCAGAGTGGGATTTTGTCGATAATTCTCTGGCCTTTTCAACATGCTAAACCTTTCGGCAGCGCACACGCTACATTTTCCTTCTAGCGTTGCGTTAAAAATGTTTTTTCTGTGACGGGAAAGGCGTTTGACATTTTATCTCTGATGACAGGTAACTTTTTTCAATATTCTTCAGTAACTACAAATCTCCTGTTTACATCATTCTTTGTTTGCTTGAGTTTCACAATTAATAACGTTCCCGAATCTTCAATGTCATCTAACGTTACCTGGCTGATTTCACAAATTCGGCAAGCTCCTGCAATCTCAAATACAACAACCTTGGCCATTAAATAAACTTCATCGGGAGCATTATTTAAAAAGGTACTAATATGTGTACTCGTAAATATCGCAGCTTTCTTGGGCGTGTAACCTTTCCCATTTTGTTTAAGAAATGTAATTAGTTTGAAATATTTTGAAATATCTACATTATTATTGGATTGTAACATACTTTCAATCATTGGATAATTTGTTGGCAATTTTAAAATCAAATCACAGAATTGAATTTGTGAAATTATAAAACAAGGAATTGAATGGACAGATATTTGATTTTCTATTGATTGGTTTCCTAGCAAAACTATAATTACAACAGCCTACCTGTTTGAAAATTCAACTTTCACATCGATAATTTTCTGACTTCAACATATTGCAGTAATATGTTTTTTTCAATATTAAATCGTCCTTTTTCACGTCACAACACGAGGTTGTGTTGTCTCCCCCCGCTTCGCGTCGGGAGACAACACAACCTCGAGCTAAAATCTAATACTTTTTCCCATGTATAATAACTATTTTTTTCAGTGGAGTTGGTGATATACGAGGTATATTGGGCGACAGTGAAATGATTGCTGACTACAAGGGAAGAGTTGAATGGAATCCACCGATGAACCTCAAAGTATGGTGCGATGGCGCCGATATGGGAAAATGGCCGAAAGAGATTCATAAATGTGGGGTGATATTAGGATTCATGCGGGATTCAGCAAGAACTACATTGGAATTCAACGTTAACAAGAGTTCTCTAGTAAGTGAAAGAATAACATTTCCCTATCTTGAATTGAATAATTACTGAAATATTATACAGTGTGCAATAACGAAAACTTAACAGAGCCGTTTTTGAATATGAAAAAAAAGATTTAAAAATAAGCTCGGATACGTCGGTTTCTAATTAAAGGGGGACACCTTTCAGACTGATCAGATTTTTTGTAGTACGCAACCCCTCGGAGGGGTGCATCCGACGACCCTTATTTAGATAGGGAAAGTAGGTCGAGTGGCACCTTGTTCTAAATGACTTTCGAATACCTTTACAACCCTGTTAAAAGAAAATTTTTGTAAAGATTAGTTTCCAAGATAATTTGAAGTTAAAATTGCCATGTTTATAATTACATTAGACAGACCAGTCGGTAACTTGTTTGTATGCCTAAATAAAAAACATTTCGAGCAGTTCTTGTTAACAGTTTTTTTGTTAAATAAAATCCCTTTTTCAAAATCAATACCTACTCCTCTATTTCCAGTTCTCATTAGTACATCGTTCGATTGTTTTGTTTGAACGGGTCGTGTATTGTTATTTGTTTAAAAATGCCTTACACTACTGCTGAAAGGGTTTCAAGGGTTTCAGTTATTGCTTTATTTCTCGGCAACGACCAAAATGCTAATAGAACATCAATTTTATCTAACGAGAAAAACCCTGGATAACACCTAAGCAGAAATCACGTTCTGGATTTGGTCACAAAATTCAGGGAGACAGGTTAGGTTTTAAATAAGAGAAGAAATGTTCAGAGAAGGGTAGTGAATGACGATAATGCGATTGGAATGATTAGTCAAGTTATCGCCAATCCCAGGTTAAGTACCAAAGGTTTATCAGCAATGGCCGGAATAAGCCATATGAGCGCATGTAGAATCCTTAAATACCACAAAGTCCATCCTTACAAAAATAAACTTGTTCACGAACTCAATGAGGATGATTTTGACCAAAGACAGGAGTTTTGTGAGGGCATGAGTGAGAGATTAATGCAAAATCCCGAGCTGCTATATAACATCTGTTTTTCGGACGAAAGCTCATTTTGTTTAAATGTTTGCGTGAACCGTCACAATTGCTGTTATTGGTCGGATGAAAATCCAAGACAATACGCAGAAATACATACCCAACATTCCCAAAAGTTGAATGTCTAGTCCAGAATATTAGGCAAACATATTAAAGGTCCATTTTTCATTGATGAAAATTTAATTGGTGATTATTACTTAGAACTCATTGAAGAGGCAATACAACCTCGTATAGTTGGAATAATTGAACAGAATCCAAGATGTTAAGATGAATTTATCTATTTCCAACAAGACGGTGCACCACCCCATTATGTCCAGCAGGTTCCAAATTTTTGAATAATCATTTTGAAGGACAACAGATTGGCCGAAGAGGTCAATTGAATGGCCAGCACGATCACCAGATTTAACACCACTGGACTACTTTTTGTGGGGATATTTGAAGCCTGAAGTTTATGCTACACAGCCAGCCAATTTGGATGAATTACGTCGTAGATTTATTGACGAATGCTATAACTCCTGAGATGTTGAATAATGTATGAGCAAAATTCGAACAAAATCTTTATTGTAGCATGGAGCAGAATGGCGCACATTATGAACATTTACTCTAAATTTCCTATGTGAATAACCTTATTAGGTGTTACTTTTTTGTATGTGCTTTAAAACAATTAATGGGATTTATTAACCCTAAAACAGTTTTTTGAACTTTTCTGTGTCATCAGCAATCAAGGAAATCAGCAGGAAATAAATTCACTCCCAAAAATTGTTTCGTTTGTTCTAAACATTTTACATAAAATTATTATGAATGAGACCTTGAAAATTAATTGTTAGGTTAAAATTTATTTTATTAATTTACTGTTTAAAATAAACATGTTTTTTTTATAGGTTTCCCTTTGCGTCATAAATAAAAAAAAACTGCAAAGAGAGAAGGTTTTCCTTTAAATATTATTTTTGAATTTTGTAAACTGAGAACAATTATCAGAATAAATATTACGAAAATAGGTCACTTAAAACAAATTCAAAAAATTCCGATAGAAGAAAAAAAATCGAAAATTAAATAAAGTAATACATTAGTCCTTTGAATTTATTTTTTTATATTTATGCAAAAAAATAATTAAAATATATTAATAAAGACAGTATTTTGATAAGGGATCAACCGGAAATTTGTTTATTTCAATTCAAAAGTACAGTACCTTATCAATCCAGAGTCACCACTGTTACGTCACGAGACCACGATGTTCTGATCGATGTTCATGAATACTATTTGAGACAAACTAGAGTAGCAGATCAATTTCATTTCGTATACGACAGGCCCTTTCATATTTCATATATTTTAGACATTTACTTACACATTTACTTACACATTTTTTTTGTGTATTTCAGTATCAAACTTGGGAGGAGTTTTGAGTTTTATGTCATGATGTTACCATCAAGTACAGGCTTTCATTGAGCAGCTCTGAGAAAACTTAAATTAATTATGAATGAAATTAAACTCACCATTTCACAATTCATATTATATTTAGAGATTGTCGCAAAATCTCGTGAAAATTGAACTTTTTCTTCAGAATTACTGATGTCAAGATTGGAATACATTTTGTATTGTTGTTTCTATACTAACAAATCTCACGACAAATTTTTGGGACGTGAGAGAAGATAACATAAAAAACTCACAAAATCATTTAACAGAGGACTACTTTCTTTGTTTGAATACCCTTGTTGACAATAATGAAATGTATAGAAGCTTTCTCGAAATGTTAACCTATGCACTCGATCTCTATTGCACACTTGTAAAAAGAAATGAAAAAGAAAGAACTGGAAATAAAAAATATTGTATAACTAAGGAAACGATAGAAATGGGGAAAACTCTGAAAAATTTACAAGGGCTCAAAAACAATTTCACAGATGAACACTTACAATTAGAATACAAAGATTTATCGAAAACAATTAGACAAATATTGAACTTGATAAAAAAGCATTTCATCAAACAAGCATAGAAAATATGACCAACAACCTGGACAAACAAAAACATGTCTGGAAACTTGTAAGAGAAAAAATTGGTAAAATAAAAAGTAAGTCGAATATTGAACTGAAAATTGGTAGTAAAATTATTGAGGATGAAAAAATGATTGCTGATAGTTTTTCCGAACATTTTTCAAAAACTGCCAAACTTGCAATAGAATATCGTTTTGACATTGATCACATTCAACCATGTACCAAGAGCAATTTGAATTTTAGTAATTCCTTTTTGGGAAAGAAAGTATTTGGCTTTCTACTACTCCATCTTGAAAAAAAAAACAAGGATGAGAGAATCTTCCAAGGAAAGAAACGAAGTAACTAATTTTAAAATAAGTAACTCTATACAGCTCCTCCTGAAACAACTACTTTCATATAAACATTGAATTACATGAAAGAAAAAAGTCTTTCGAAACAAATACTTCTACATGAACACTGAATTATACAGAATATACTTTTTTCTACTCGTTTTGTATTTCAAACATTCGTTGTGAAATAAAAATCAGACATCATTCACATGAGTTCTACTTTACATGAATGGTAATAAATTGCACTTACATGTAATACTGTCACCCTCACTGGTATACACCGATTTTGCACCTTAAGACACTTGTCCCAAGGCTCTTCAGTACTGAAGAGCCTGCAAACATTCGTTGTGGAATAAAAATCAGATAGCATTCACATGAGTTCTACTTTAAATGAATGGTAATTCATTTAAATGTTCTACTACAATACACAACCCCCATATTTCGTTTTTCTGCCCCCTACAATAAAATAGTTATATGGGTTAGCCACTTTAGAGAGTCACCCGGTATATTATTTCTTAACTGAATGATAGTCAATTTGCATTCTTCAATTATATAATTCAGGCACTGATAAAATCCATTACAATCAAACTATACACTATAAAAAATCACTATGAACAAAACAATCATGGATATCACTGGAGAAAATCCTGTTGGGCATTTACACCTTCCATAGGAATGTGAAGCCATCCTTTAGTACTGACGACGTACAGTATACCCATTACCAAAACGATACCGGTCATCTCTACCAAAATGTCGTGGAGGCACATTGTAGGGTGCATCTCTACCTAAATATCGTGGAGGCACATTGTAGGTTGCATTTCTATCAAAATATCGTGGAGGCACATTGTAGGAGGCATAACTGTTCCGGTGGTGGTATATGCCTGTTTGTGAATAATTCCCGCGTGGTCGCTTCACGTAGGAATTTCCTCGGTCCACATTCTTCCTTTCGAGCGGATAACTCATTGAATGTTCGTCTCTAACATTTGAAAATCCTCCATCTGCTTCACGTCTACTCTTCATAACGTGGTCACTATCAGAAATTGAATAATTTGTATTCAACTGATTACTGGGAGTATTGACTGGAGGCGATTCTGTTGATTTTGTCCGGTTCTGTTCCCGAGGTGTCCGGTTCTCTTCCCTTTCTTTAACAATTTTATTCGCCTTGTCAACAAGCCGATGCATTTCTGAAGTTAAAGTAGCTTCATCCATGTCAGGACAAAACTGCCTTATGAGATCCTTTGTATACTGTTTGATATCAACAATACTGAATACCGCCGCCATTATTTTTTTTGGTACTAACTTTGATACTCGATAACTTTCAAGGTATATTCAAACTGATTTAATAAGGGAAATCAGCAATATATATACCTTGAAATGTTGTAAATGTTTATGGATACAGGTATAATTCAGGTAAAATACTTAATTGGAACGTTGCCTAATATCGTAATAATTTTTCAAACTTTAACGTGACGGCTACCTGTTTCAGGTTTGGAATAATTAATAAATTTACATTTATTCAGTTTTTCACTTGGGATATGTAACGAAAAATAAGAAATTAAGGGTAATTTGAAACTCTAATAGTTTTATGACTAACACCAAACCGTTATTTTAACACCTCGACACATGTGTCAATCACCAAGTGATAATCTTCAAGAGGAAGCTTAAACCGAGTTTAATCTTGCTCTTTCATGGATGATCGCTTGGTGATCGAAACACGAAAAACAAACGGTTTGGTATTGGAAAAACTCTTCAGTACTAAAGAGCCTTGGGGCAAGTGTCTTAAGGCGAAACATCGGTGTATACCAGTGAGGGTGACAGTGTTCCATGTACGTGCAATTTATTACCATTCATTTAAAGTAGAACTCATGTGAATGATATCTGATTTTTATTCCACAACGAATGTTTGAAATACAAACTGAGTAGAGATAAGTATCTTCTGTATGATTCAGTGTTCATATAGAAGTATTTGTTTCGAAAATTTTTTTTCTTTCGTGTAATTCAATGTTTATATGAAAGTAGCTGTTTCAGGAGGACTTTCTTTCAGTTTGTGTATGAAAGTTACTTCTTTGCATGATCTACACATCCATGGAGTAGTTGAAAGCCAAAAACTTTCTTTCCCAAAAATGAATCACTCCTAAAAATATAACCCCTTCAATTCAACGGTTTGATGTTTAGAAAAAATTCTAGCAATATTCTTTATCTATTGTCTGTTTGCCTTTCTATCTATCTATCTGTCTTTCTATCTTTATCTATCTGTCTGTATACCACTTTATATACCACTCTAAAATAAGTAATTTTCAGCAGCCAAAGACACCTCTGATTGTTAGGGTGTTTCGACCGAAGTGGCTGAAATTTTGGCTGCTAAATTCACATCGATTAACCGTCTTCACTGTCGTTGAAGGGATAATGAAATTTAATTGAAATACTACCCTGAAATAGCTCGGCTCTATGATCAAATTGTCGTGCTTTAAATTTTTTCAAAATTTTCGGCGAAATAAATCTGTGACGTAATTAAATACATCATTTCAAGTACATTAACGCCCCTTGTAAACATTTCCCAAGAGATGTATCACTGCCGGTCCCTGGAACCACAGTGACGCTCATGAAATTCCTACTCCCGCTCGTTAAAAAATTGCCTCTCTCGAATACTCGGCATACTAGATTACTTGCCGTACAAGGTACGGGACGACGGTACCATATCATCGGTAGGTACCATCAATACGGGTACCGATTGGTGTCGACTGACTTCTAGTAGTGAAAAGAGAAACTTTGTTGAACAAAGGCGGAAATCGTGATAAGCAAAGAAGCAATCTGTTGTTTTCAGGTGGAAGTTTGACAATTCGATTGTTTTCGAGGGGTGCAATTGAGTTCGTTTTTGGAATTTATATTATTAAAATGAATGAAGAAAAGTTGAGTGAAAATGTTATACCGTGGATGGGTAAGTTATCAGTCACTTTCGTTTACAATTCGTTTTGTGAAACACTAAATTGTTAGTAGTGGAATAATCAGTTTATTATCATTAAGTGATATTTCAGTTGAGTAACATTCAAAATAATTCACTATGTTACTATTTATACATTTCTTCGCATATCAAGGGTAAAAGATTAAAACAGGTATTTCGAGAAAGTATGAAAACACCTTTTTTTATTTAGTATTTCTTGTTGGTGACATCACTAAAATTGAAAATGCTCAGTTCAGTACCCTATTCAAAATTTTGTTAATAAAGTGTATTGATTCAAAAACTCAAACTGAACCTGACTGTATATCATTTAAACAAAAAACATTTCAATTTCATTTCCAAAAGGAAGAATAATGGAGCGTTATACATTCATTAAATAAACAATATTATCTATTAGAAATTTCCGAAAAATCACCTTTTGATTTTTATAGTCTCGAAAATAATAATTTAATATACATGGTGGTATACCTTTTAATATGAATTGAAGGGGTTATATTTTTTATGAGTGATTAATTTTTGGGAAAGAAAGTTTTTGGCTTTCTACTACTCCATCTTGATACAAAAAA
>WOGN01005942.1:0-12795 GCA_015342105.1 Leptinotarsa texana
GCCATGTCTTTCAGTTGAAGAAGATGATAGTGCGGGAGTGAATTCAAAAAGCAGAGTATCCGATTACAATAGTGTTCCGCAAGTGAATTCGGACGTCGAGAATGAAAAAAGGAGAGTACTCGATTCCGTTATGAAAACGCGTAGTGGCAGAATTTCGAAAAAAACCTGCCAGATTTAATACTTGATGTTATATAAGAAATAATATTACAAATAATAATATTTCTCAGGTGGGAGAATGTTACAAAAATGTTAAGAAATCTATTTTGAGTTTTGTACAAAACTATCCTGTGATACTTTTTTATATTGAAAATACTGTTTCTGGCAGAGGAGTTGTCAATTTTTACTACTGTATTAATGTCAATAAAAAGTTAAAAAGTTTTTGTCAATAAATCGTATTGTTGTTGGGGTTTGCAGTAATCGCTGTACGAACAGTAGATACTCATTTGACAATTTCCATTGAACTGAAAGAACCGGAGTTAAACGGGTAGTTTTTTTCTTCTGGACTCTACAGTGCTTGTAGAGAAATGTGGTAGTCGGTTGGCGAGAGGTCTCGGGAGTATATTGTGTAAGGCAGAACTTCAACGCTCAATTCGTTTAATTTTCGGGCGGTTATTCATGAAACGTGCAGACGGGAGTTTCGTTGACCAGTGGCAGCTGCTGCTGACGCAATTTTCGGTACATTTCTTCAATTTCTTCACAATATAACTCTGCTATGATGGTTTTCCCAGTTTACTATGTATGTGAGACAACCTTATATAGAACATTTTGCAATATTGCAACACAACCTAATTGAAGGCGGTCAATTTGGAAAAAAAGGCCAAGTTATATGAATTGAATAGGGATAAGGAGTTAGAAGAAATAGTCGTTTTAGGAGCTGTTGTAAATGATCCCAAAACGTAAACGCGAAATTTGAAAATAACAACAAGCATTCCAAGAACTAACGTTGGGACAATTTTGGAAAAACGCATACTCAAGGACCAGAAGAGTTCATCATCTCGGACCAGGAGATTTTGAACGCCGCATGACTTTTTGCCAGTGGTTCCTGAAATGTTGTAACCAAGTGTATGATTTTTCGTTGAATTATATTTGGATAAAAGGAGCTTACGTGAGCAATGCCGGCTTTTTCATCGGCTACAATTCTTATACTTGGGTATAACAAAATCCACATTCTGTTTTGTGGCAGAGAAGTCAAGTAAGATTTGGATTTAGTGTGTGGGTAGATGTTTTCAGGGGTAGAAATATCGACCCGTTCATTAATAATGGCACTCTCACATTTCAGAGGTATTTAGAAATATAGAGGCAAAATATTGAACTCCTTTTTGAACTGCCACTGACGGAGCTCGAAAAAATATACTTTCAACAAGACGGGGCTTTGCCTCACGACAATGCAATTTTTACCAATTGTTAAACTGCAAATTTTGGTAATAATTGAATAGCCAATCGAGGACTCAACCGTTGGCCGGCCAGGTCACCTAATGTGAAGGTTGAAAGACCTTATTTTCAAATTGCCAGCCAATTCAAGAAACTAATTGGAAGTGGCAGTGATGCAAAGTTTCCCTTCTCTCTCTATCATTGAATTGATTAATTCAGCAAAAATAGTTCCGAAAATGTGTCGCTTGTATACATTTCGAACATCTTCTCTGAAGAAATATATTTAATTGTTTGTTCTTTATCATATTTATTATTGTTGAAGTTTCATTCATTGGTAGTGAATATAGTATGAATTGAAACTATCCGTATAAATTGAAACTAGGCGTTTAAATCATTTCTGTGTCGTCCGAGTCGTGTAAAGCCTACTTGATCAAAATATGCTTATTGTAAATCATACCCTATAGAAAATAACACCGGCCGCCACTGGTAGTCAAAAACCAATCGTGACGTAGCTGAGAGCGCGCGAATGTACGATGTTCGTTGCCGCTCTGGATGTAGCGAGAATAATGCTACCGATTTCTATGGAATTTCGGCAAAATTTTCTAGCGCATTCGATTACGATATATAAACGCTCATATCGACAAAGTTAAGTGGTAGATATAGTGGGGTACGCGAAGTGATCTAGTAATGTGGTAGACATACAAGTAATAGTTGAACTTTTAGTTGGAGTGTTTGTTGTATTTGAAAGTCAAGTTTGATTTCTCATTGGTCAGCCCACTGGGAAAATGTAACGTGAAATTTCATGAAAAACCCTGAAAGCTCTGTATTTCAAAGATGACTCCAGCAAAACATCAAAAGGATTACATTTTTGGAAATATAATTTTGATGTTTATAAAAATATGCAGAAATATATCTACACGTTGTCTCATTGAAAAAAAAATATTCTACGTCAATGACTATTGATATCTTATTTGAAAAAATAAGCTTTTTACACCACTGAATTCTACGTATAAATGCAAATGTGCGTTTTCGAAAAATATGTGTCAACTCAGAAACGATGATAAATATCGATATGCGGTTGTCACCATTGAGTTCGTCATAGAATTTGACCGCCAGACATAGCCATCAGTTTTCATCTACCTAGTTTTGAAAATAGAATTTTCCTTTTAAAATTGTCCAATTTGGCATACTCTGTACCAGTCCATCTGATGACGCTATCGTGAACTTACGTTCATTGTGAAAGCATTCACAGCGGAGTCTTGTGGATTCTACTTTTTTTTTGGGATTTTATCATATACTTGTAGTTCTGTAACGAAAAATATAATAATATTCAATTTTTTTCTTCACATTCATTGTAACTCGTCTTTGATTTTTTGGCACCTAATTTCCTTGAACTCGACTTCAGAATACTTCCTTTTGCTAGCAAATTCAGCGATGCGATTCCAAGAAAATTAGAGTAAACGAACAAACGAAGTGATGTTTTGGAGAGAAAAAGTACCTCGATTCAAAGTGTGAACTATCACGACTTCTTAGATGCGGCAATTTCTATGCACGGAGCTATAACGTAGTTAGTAGGGAATATTCCGGTCGGGCACAAGATTGTTCATATTCACGAGACTATCTTTTGTATGTGAATCAATGAAACACGTTTCTACGCTTCGTTCTCGGAAAATAGTATTATATTTGAACCCAGGATGAACAAACACACTGTAAATTGACGATACACCAATGGGTCCGAAAAAAATTTGGATAAAATGCATGAAGAATTGTTTAATGTATCAGCTCAACTGAGAGAGCTACTGTGTAGAGAAACGTATCTTTAGTAAAGGTAATAGTGTGAAAATTATTTTGAAAGCACAGATTGTTGCGCAAAAGTTTGTATCTCAATCTAGAACAATTTGTATTGCAGGAACATTTTTGGGAAAACTCTAAATTGAATTTTCTGAAGTAGTAAATGATAGATAACACAGTGAAAAGAGAAATATTCACGCCAACATCGGTGAATATTTCACCTCCGGAATTTTTTTTTATATATCCCAGATCATTGCGGAACAATCAGGGAAATTATATAATTTGGAAGGTATTCATTTCCAATTCAATAAGATTGCTCCCATTCCTTCCTGTAAATTTTTTGGTGATGTAAGGGCAGTCCAGATCATTCTTAAGTAGTCCAAAGCATTCCTCAACATTCCAGATCATAACGGAATATTCTGGAATATTTAAGAATAGCCCAGATGATTATGGAACTTTCCAGAATGATTTAGAATGTTCTGAAACATTCAGGACCTTTCGAAGGCCACTGCTCCTTTCAATCCAACTATATTAACACTCTGAGCGGAGCCGAGTATTCCTATGTTAACAATTGGAGACTTCAATTCAAAACACAATGACAAAAGTTCAACAGTAGCCTTCGGAATGATTCACACATTACGCATTTTCCATCGATTTGGCCGGTCGCTTAAATTTTTCTTGCGCGACAGTTTCATTTTTGGATAACTCCTAAGATAATAATTTAAATTGTATAGTGTGAAAAGTGATTATCACAAAAGACAACTAACGTATTGATAAGGATTGATATCCTTTATGCGTCAAAATTGCTTTTCAATTACGACACTATATGTAACCAAAAAAGCTATCCTCAAAAGATAGACATATGTTATAGCGAAATTTTTTGTGGTCCAATGAAAACGGAACACTATGAACCCTTCTCTTGAATCATTCCATCCATTGGTGAAAACATAATGAAAATCAATTCGGTAGTTTATGAGTTTACCGCGTTCAGAGAGCACTTCGGTTTATAATAGTTTCCTTCGTTTTCAACGTAAAAGTTTTCATCAGTATTAACTGAAAATAAATATATTCATAATTATTTCTATGGAACTCAATATTTCAAATTAGATACAAACTCTTTTTGGTTCATTTAGTAAATGAATTGAAGAATTGCGTTACACAAAATATTTGCAAGTGAAATCTGTACTTATCGACTATTGAAACAAAAATTCTAAATACATTTTCTTATTATTCATCCAAAAATGTTCCGTATGCCGCAAGTCTCAAATATAAAGCCAAGAAAACTTGTGCACATACTCATGATATGACAGACGTAAAAAGAAATGGGCATAATAGGAGTTTTGTCGAGTTGGAGTGGAATTGCATTTTTATAGTCTACCAAGTTAGAGCCATTCATATATATTCCAGAACTTCTTTTGAATACAAAGCACCTGGAATTTGATTTTCAAATTTTGGGATATGGAGTTTCCTAATTTATTGCGACCTGTCCCGGCTTTTCATGGGTGGTATCTACGACCCGGTTTCGCACGGATAACGTATCTCAATCAATGTGGTGAAAATTTCAATTACACATAAACGTTTTTCTTGAAGCACTCCAAATCACTCCGTTTATTGATGAAAACCATACGTGTTTCGCTATATAAAACTTCTGCATGCATTTTCATGTCCAGTAAAAATATCACAATTGAGTGTTACTTTCAATCATGAAAATACTAACGTTCATACTAACAGACGCGGTGGGGGACTGGAATCAATATGAAACTTCATGAAATATGAATCAAGACTTTTGAATCAAATTAAAGATTTGTGAATGTTTTGCAAAATAAAGTAGAGCAATGTAGAAGTTACATAAAAATAAAAAAAGGGATAATAAAAGGAAATAAAAAACTGAAAAACACGCTTTTAAAGAACATCAAATTAAAAAATTAAAAATAATTTTTTTCTGAACGCTTTGATATACGGGCGCTTGATATACAAAAAATATGGCGCAAAGCGCCCACGCTTTTTTCACAATAATACTAGTATTTTTTGTTTGTTATTGTTTTAAGCTTATTTAAAAAAATATTATCAACTTTCAGTTCGATGTTCTTTAGAATTTTTATCGTTTTTTAAACTGTTTTCATATTTAATTTTTTAGTTTCGTATGCTATGAAAGCGTGTTTTTTAGTTTTTTCAAACAATATTTATTTTATCTACACTTTGGGATCAATCAGCCGTAGACTGTTTAGAAAAATGACTAAGCCCAAGGCAGCAGGAACGCAAAGGAGGGTTACAAATAGAGCAGCAGGCGCGCGTGTTGATAAAAAATACTGTTTTCAAATAAAGAAATACATGTAAAGTGAGTTCGAATTATATCAAGGAGTTTATGTACAGCGTCATCTGCCCGCGAATAGATCAAGCAATAATGTCGATATATCAAGGATGTTACGTACAGCGCCATCTGCCCGCGAATAGATCAAGCAATAATGTATGTAATTCTGTCTAATACAGGTCCAGAGCTTGAGAGTTACAAGCAAACAAATATACATACAGGTGAAGCTAATATAAAGCGTATAAAAAATGGATTTCAGCATCACTAGTTAAATCTGTTAATGAGAAAAATAGTCTGTATTTACAATTCAAGAGAAATCCATATAACGCAACTTTGACAAATGAAGACAAAAATTTCAAAAATACACTTCATAGAGTGATACAGAAAACTAAAAATGAAGTATTATAAAAACAAAATCAGTGAAAACAAATACAACCCTAAAAATCTGTGGAGGAACATGAATAAAATAATGAATGAGAATGAAAATGAAAGAGAGTGTATATTCCTGAAACCCACCACCGCCATCGAAGTTTCAAATATAATTAGGGAACTCAGAAGCATCGTGGATTGACAACGTCGAAAGCGAAACACTTAAACTGTTTGTACAATATGTTGTGGAACCCATATCACAAATTTTCAAACGAGTAGGTAATAGAAATAGGAAACTTTCTGACTTGTCTGAAAATATGTATAGTCACTGCGATTTTCAGAAGGGGGAATAGAGACGAAGTAATGAACTATAGACCAGTATCCCTAATAACAAGTCTCAAAAAGATTTTGGAAAAATTATTGAAAGTAAGACAAAAATCTTTTCTTAAAGAGCACAAAGTACAAATTTTCAATTTGGAGTCAAAGACAAAAAATATACTCAAAATGCCCTAATAAATGCAACAGATCACATTTACTAACCACTGGATAAGAGAGAGCCCACAATAGGTGTGTTTTTAGATTTATCGAAAGCATTCGATACTGTTGATCATTCAATTTTACTGTCATGTCTAGAAAACATCAGTATTCAAATAATATCTGATAAATAGGAAACAAGAAGTGGAAATTAAAAACATTAAAAGCAGCTGAAAAATAATTGAATGGGATACACCAGGGAACGGTTCTGGGACCAATATTATTCTGCATATATTTGAATGGAATATTTTATGCTCATCTGGGCACATCAGTTTTGCAGATGATATTGCTATAGTTTACTCTGAAGAAATATGGTCTGTGGTGAAGGAACAGGTAGAAAAGGACCTAGAAATAATCAAAGATTGATTTGATTACAGACAACTGTCTCTGAATTTCAATAAAACTTTTTATCTATCATTCGAGAACTACAATGCTGATATATCTGCCGATACATCAACATTTAACGATTTAGAAATCTTTAGAAATATACGCATGTAAGCATCTTAGAAAATTAGGAGTTATAATAGACCCACATTTGGGATGGGATTTTCAGGTGGATTATTTAACGAAAAAAATAGGATGAATACTTTCTGAATTATGACAGCTCAAGGGGATTCTTGACTTGAAACTGAAAAATAGTATTTATTATTCACTAGCACGAAGTCATCTAACATGTATAATTAAATGGGGCGGTGTATCAAAAACCTACCTTCGTTCATTGGAACTAATTGATAGAAAGTTCTCAAAAACAATTATGATTGAACTTTTCCATTATTCTAGTCATAAACTGCATGAAGGTGGTATTCTTGATTTGCGACAGCTCTTCTACTAAACTCTTGTGCTATACCAACACAAGGACAAAATTGATTGAGCAAGCCTAAACACAAACACAATACACGCAACGAGGGTCGAATAGACCCACTACTTTGGACCTTAGTCTAAAGGATAGAAATCATTCAGTGTTCTAAGACTGATTATCCTGAAGAGGCATAAGCCTATAGCAGGGCCCCACACAAAACATTATTTACAACTCTTTACCGGAGAACATAAAGAACTGTAAATCATTTCCAAAAATGAAAAAAAGCACACACTTCATTTCTAGTCTACCACAAGAAAAATTAATGAAATTTTTGATTGTGTTCGCTTGAAAATAATTAGATTCATATCATATTCGTCGCGAAAAGAAGCTCACGTGACTGAAAATATACATATACAAATATTTTAGCCTTTCTTTTGGACTACGTATCAGGACTGTTATATTGTTTTATTCATTTTATCTACTTGGTTTCATTGAAATACGCGCTTATCAAAGAATTTTCGACACACTCTATTCACCTAACACCCATATCATATTCCTTGTTATATTTGTAATTATTGAAGTATGTTCAATGTTGAAAAATCAAATTGAAATATTATTAATTAACAGATTTCATTCATATGTATACTTTGATAAGATATTACATTCTTTATCAGATTTATAGACTTCATTCAATAGTTCCGATGTAAGGTATATTTTAGTTTTATATTAGTTACATTTTGGTTTTTATATTCAGGCATATGATTTTCACCACATACAGAGCGAATTTCATGAAAGAGTTTTATTACTAGTTATGAACTAATGTGAAATGACAGAACAAAATGTAGTAATAAATGTTCTGCTACCCGTACGCAACCGGGTAGAGTCGCTAGTTACGAACAACAAATTCGTTTTATTTTCCCAAAATCAAGCAGTGTGATAGTCATTTCTCTTATTTCACTGAGAATCCAATTCTTATTTCTTGTAGGCGTTTCCAAGAAAAACAAATTATGGTGACAAAGCGAATGAGGCGCCAAGTATAATGATCACATAATGGAAAGTCGCTGAAATACGATTGACAAAATATCCAATTGAGGGAAAAATCATATTTTACTTTGATGTGATGTGGTTTCGAAGCAGCAAATAATAAACGAATATGGACACTTTTTAATATTCAAACATATGTTGATTTAGAGATTTATCCTTCATTTTTTATATCATTCTAACGTGCCTCTGATTACAACTAGTTGTCCCGTTGTGGAAATTGCTGTGGAAACCAAAAGACGAATCTTATTTGGGGGTCGATGTCGATGATTGGGTTTGCAACTGACTGCCTTGGGGAGCCATGATAGATGGCTTCTACATAAGGGAACATGTTATCGCCTCACTGACTCAGGCTCATCGTTTAAAGACACTTGAGTCCAGAAAAATATTCGTTTAATTTTTTCAGCTCGTGTTAATACTTCTTTTCTTTATTTATTTGGTTGTTGCTTGCATGTTATTTCAGTGTATTACCTCCACAAATGCCCTACCAGCTTTTCAACAGTGGAGACGGGAGTGGGTATAAAGAAAAAAGAAAGGAGTAAATTAATTTGCGGATATTTTATTGATGAAAGTTATGATTCATTCACAAGGAAAAATAAATGATATTAAAATGAAGGATTTTGTCACAATGATTTCCTCGTTGTCTAATTCAACTAATGAATTATCTACCCTCTAGTATGCACACCATCGGTTTACAATTGTTCAAAGGTGGCTAAGAAAAGGTTTGGAAATTTTAATACGTTACACTAAAATTATATAATCGAAACGAAGTAAAACTAGGTACTTTATAGCTATATGAAATGGGTTACGCAGTAACGCTGACAGTTTTGGTACTGTTACTTCTGTGATGCCAATACATCCAGTTCAGTCCAAAATGAACGATAAAAAGGAAAAATATTACCTTCTTTGAGACATGAGGCTTACGATCATCCGCTTTAATGTCGCTACCCACAGTGGTGAGTCATCTAGGTGTCCAAGAATTTTAGATTCGCCAATCGCTATTCTCAAAGTTGGGGAGATTTTATGGGCGTTATCATGTAGCAACGAACAGGCAAATGGAAAATGAAGGCCTAAAAATTCATACATGTCTGAACATAATTTCTTTCGAGCAAGAAGGTCGTATCAATAAAACACAAAATGTTTGTTCATACCTGAGATGGAGTGTGGCCTTTGAGATGTCCCGAGTTCTTCGACAAAGTAAACTTCAATTTGAAAGTTTCAAGTAATTCCTTCATAAACCCTACGACAGTAGATAATTGATTATCTCCCTTGAGATAAATCAGTTGTTGATTCAGGAATACTTTGAAACCTTCTTTCAAATATGCAAAATTGCGATGTTCTTTCCGTGTCTGGTCCAAAACCAAGAAACTTCTTTCTGAAGTTTCCAAATGTCGAAATGACATGAACTGTCATGAAAAACAGATGAATTATTTGTAGAAAAAAACGATATCTTATAAATAAACTTTGTGAATCTGCCGAATCCAGTAAAGATACGAAGACTCGTTTCATATTCCTAGCATATACAGGGTCATAATAAATCGTAATACGAAATGGAAATATTTTTGTAATATTTTGAGTAAAATATGAAATATGTGGCATTTTATACAGTTTCCCTTTCTCCATTATAAAATCTACTGGGGGTTTACTAAAAATTGAGGTAGTGATTTTGAAACCGTAACAGCTTTTATTTATGATGCTACCTTCATGTAGGTCGGAAACTTTTCAGATCACTCTCGTATGATGATAAGTGATATTTTTACAGTAGGATTGACAATTAACAGTTTTTGTAATCCCTTCTTTGCAACCTAACCCCTTCTTTGTATATGTATAGTGTTTTTCACTATTATTCGACCATACTAACTAACTTTCCACAATATATTTTCAGGTATGGCTGTTGACAAAAACCGAACATATACGGGACTACCGTGACATAGAATGTGAAAACACAAACATAAGGGTTATCAATCTGGACCAAAATGAAATGTGTCAGGTTCAACAAGATTGGACCTATCACGTTTATTACGTGATAGCTGCAGAAGTGTTCTTACTTGTTGGTCTAATCACCAAAGTGTCGTATGATTACTGGGTGTTCAAAACGGCCGGTTATTTACCGTGGCCTGCCAGTAAAATGCCTAAATTGCCCTGTGACTGGCTATGCGAGTGATAAGAATGTGCCTTCAGGTTTCCTCTTCAATGGTTGTGAAATATAGTTTATAAGTTGATGCCGTCGGAAAGTGTTGAAATGTACAGTACAAATGGATAGAATTTATTTTTTTAGTATCCATCAGCATGAAAAAGTACACTTAGAATTCCACAAACGCTGTGAACTACAGTAATTGCTGAATTCATTTTTTTTGTACAGTTGCCATTTATAAAATCTGGACAGACATAATTCAAGAGACACAGTGTCCCCAAATCACCTTGAAGTTGTGATAGAGGTGAGGTGTGAGGTGCAGAAGATTCCAGTTTATATTTGTCTTCGTATTTTTTTTATTAATTCTTTAATTTGATTAAATAACTGTTTTTTTACAATATCAGTGCATATCATATTACAACAAAATGAAAGAATAAAAAATTCATTAAAATCAGAAAAAATATCAAATTCAATAAAAACTAAAAAGAGAAATTCCGTAAGATTCCAGACGCTGAACTTTACATAAAGCAACAACGTCATCTCCATATGGGGCAGTTAGTTAGATCGGTTCATATCACTTCCTGTAGAACAGCAAATAAGGAACTCGCATTCCCTGGGGTTTCAGTACGTATTCTTCCTGTACGATGTGACCGAAGAATCGTCGTACCTTATCCAGCCGATGAGGAAGGCATAGGTCACGGAGTGTCCAATGTTGGCATTTTTGCCTTCGTGTTAAACGACGGCAAATGGCTTGTATTGCTTTTCTGTTGGAGACTGTGTTTCCGACGATACCAGAGTCGAATCAATTTTCAAGTCGAATTCAAAATCCAAAGCCTTGATAATCTTCATGCAACGGTCGTGGCTGTATTCAAAAAACTTCAGATTCCAATTATAGAAAAAATTACACTTTGGTTTATTCTTGAAAATGGTGCAGTATTCAAGTATCAATTGAATGAGATTTTTACTGGACAGGATACAAAATCGCAATACTTGTTTCACGGTACAATAGTGTTCATACCTACTAAATTCTACCTGATTAGTGATCTATATAAATTAAAAATTTGAAACATGACCTCCTACCTACTTAATAATTAAAAATTTTACTTGGGTTTAGCTGTAACTAATTAAAAAATTGAACCTTACGAGAATTTTACCAACTTATTGAATTGACACGTAGTGAACTAACCACCGATTTCCATATTAGAAAACAGATTTAAAAGATTTCCAAGCACTCCAAACGTTTCTCTTCCAAATCTAATACATCATACTCATGGTTGAACTCGTATCCCTCTGCCAAAAAATGGTTTGCAAGTGGGAAATTGGCCATTACATTCAACAAAATACTCCTATGTTCTTTTATTCTGTGGCCGTTTGGCCAATATAAACACATCCTTATTAGCATAAAATAGCTGCTTCACAGACCATTGAATTTTCATTGTCGGAAAGACAGTTTCAGAGAGAACTGAGTTTTATCAAACAAATTGCTAACAACAGTTACAAGGTAGATATTATCAACTCCATTCTTTCCAAAAAACACTTCGATTAACAATAATGAGCGTCAAAGGACATTGACATACTTTGATGAATCTGTCAGTGACATCGCTCGTTTTAAAAAAGAAAGGCTTGGATGTGGCTCACAAAACGAATAGTAATTCAAACAAATTCATCAAAAACAATAAAAACAGAACTTCATCATGGAATAGATCAAGAGTATATACGGTGACTTGTGGTTCTTGCCCAAAGCTTTGTATTGGCGCCTTCTTGCTTCAAATTTTTGTCAATATCTTATGTTAGTCGACTCGGAGATGTCATTGCTGATTTTATACTGCATTGATTGTACTATTACTTTGTACAAACTTAGAAACATCTAGAATTATAACACAAAGTTCCATAGTTGGATCTAAACTCGCTCTGCTATTTTTAGCATTAACTTTTTATAGCTATTTGAAATAAGAATTTTTTTAATTGAAGGGTTTATATTTTTAGGAGTGATTAATTTTTGGGAAAGTTTTTGGCTTTCTACTACTCAATCTTGATACAAAAAAAGGATGAAGGAACCTTCCAAAGAAAAGAAGGAAATAATCAATTTGAAAATGAGTAACTCTTTACATGGATGTGTAGATCTTGCAAAGAAGTAACTTTCAGACACAAACTCAAAGAAAGTCCTCCTGAAACAGTTACTTTCATATAAACATTGAATTACACGAAAGAAAAAAAATCTTTTCAAACAAATACTTCTATATGAACACTGAATTATACAGAACACACTTTTCTGTACTCAGTTTGTATTTCAAACATTCGTTGTGGAATAAAAATCAGATATCATTCACATGAGTCTACTTTAAATGAATGGTAACAAATTGCACTTACATGGAATACTGTCATCCTCACTGGTATACATCGATGTTTCGCCTTAAGACACTTGCCCGAAGGCTCTTCAGTACC
>WOGN01005943.1:0-13180 GCA_015342105.1 Leptinotarsa texana
TTGCTCGTTTTGGTAAATCAAAAATTATCTTATTGCAAAAAGAGATATTACAGTATAGAATTCCCATAATAACTATGTTACGATTCAAAAAAATGTTAATTTCAACAGAAATATTATATTGGGGTTTCACATACACCACGTGTCTACAAATGTTACAAAAGTCCATATGTCGGACGCAGGGTTAATGAAACCTTCTAATGGGTCATTATTGGGATGATGTAAATCATTCTACTCATACACTTAGTGGATGATTCATACACTTGAAAAAGCTACTGTGCTAGCGAAACTTGTTGTGATTATATTTTTCAAATAAAGTTTGTGAAGATCAAATCGTGAGGTGTCAATGAGTAACTCTATACATGGATGTGTAGATCATGCGAAAAAGNCCTGACATATGCTAATTTTCCATTGAATCACACGAAAGAAAAAATTCTTTCGAAACAGATACTTTTATATGAACACTCAATCATACAGAAGATAGTTTTCTCTACTCATTTTGTATTCCAAACATTCGCTATGGACTACAATCAGATATCATTCACAGGGGTTCTTCAAATGAATGGTAACAAATTGCACTTACATGGAACATTATCATTCTCACTGGTTAAAAATGAGTGTCATCCTTGCGCATGGCATGTTCATATAGAAGTATTTGTTTCGAAAGAATTTTTTTCTTTCGTGTAATTCAATATTTATATGAAAGTAGCTGTTTCAGAAGGGCTCTCTTCCGGTTTGTGCCTGAAAGTTGCTTTTTTGCATGATCTACACATCCATGTATAGAGTTACTTATTTTCAAATTGATTACTTCCTTCCTTTCTTTGGAAGATTCCCACGTTTTTTGTATCATGATGGAGTAGTAGAAAGCCAAAAACTTTCTTTCCCAATGGATTTTATTACTTTCGGAAAGTTCATCATATATTCATCACCCAATAATAGAATTTTCTTTTTGATATATACACATGTAATTTCATTACTAACACTGTCAAAGCTTTCCGATTTTTTTATTTCTTCTTCTAATGATTTATTACTTCTCATTTCTTCATTTAACCCATCTTCAATCGATGTAGTGATAAGATCAGGAATTTCAATAGGTTTATTTCCTTTCTTAAGTTTATATAAGCACAGTTCTTCAGATTTGTCTGACACACTATTTGACACACTTTCATTACTTCCATCAAGTTACGTTAGTTCCTCAATGAAATTATGCGTCTCGTCCACTAACTGCACTGCGGTGCTTAACGTGGAATTTTTATTTTCATCTGTTGTTTGGGTTAGTTTTGATGAGCGAGCCAGTTACTGTTTGTGTTGACGTTTGTTTAGGTTGATTTTTGAACTTATATACAATAAGGTCATTCAATTCATCTTCTCTCTGTACAGCTTCATTAACAAATACTTTATTTTCATAAGTCAGTTTCTCAATGTGACTGTTGAGAATTTCAGTATTCTCCGTTAGTTCATTTATAGTATGACTTTTGTCATCGAAAGAACTAATTTCTGAATAATTTTCTTTACATTTATTACAAATGACCAAAAAATGTTTTATGAATTTATATTCATTTTTTTATTGCACAGTTTTTATGTATGATCCCAAAACACTTTTTGCGTATGTAGTATTTGGAAGAAAAGGATTTTGTTCTGCAGCATTCAAAGTTGACCATAGTAGCTTCTTCAATTTTTTTTGGATTTTTGGTAAATGAACCGTACTTACTCAAAATATATATCGCAGGTTCACTTGTCGGCGATAAGAAATTGGCACACTCCTATCTCCTTACTTTTTGTAATCAATCCCAGAGTTTCTGGTTAGTTAATTAAAATTTCCAATTATGAAGATGTGTATTCCACTAATTCACAGAAGCAGGCATTTTTTCAAAACGGTAAATTCTCTGAAGCAAGTCAACTGTATCATTGTATCTATAATCTACCAAATCAGCAATATTTCCTGCGTGGTATCAAGACTTGTTATTCATCAAAATCGTATCCAAGAAACATGGAAGTAGAAAAATATTGGTTAATTCTTACCATTTCATTCGTCCCTAAGTATCGTTGAAATTATCAAATTACTTTATTTTCTCTATCTGATTTTTCCATATCTAGCTTTTTGGCTATACCAGTTAGATGTATTTTAATAGTCTCTAATTGAGAGAGTGCTCAATACTTTTGAAACTGTTACTGAAATGACATAACATGAAGTTGGCAGGTGGTTGTAGAACCATTATGTTTTACATTTTTCTACTAAACTGTAATCTGCCATTTGATGGTATTCTACAGCATTCGTCTCCTTCCATTTCGTATGTTACATCTGATATTTGCAGTCATAGACGTTTATGTTTCATAGTAGGTAGACAATGTTTATCAAAACCGAATCCCAAACTTTACCCCACCAAAAACAAAAATTTATGTATTCGAAAAACACTTTATTGTGATATTTTCACTAAACTGTTTTACAGAAACACAACGCACAACAAGAACATTGACTCCTCCACAAAAAATGTCGTTCAAATAATATAATTCATTTTTCAAAAGTTCTTCAGTTAGGATCGAAAATTTTGATAATCCATACTTTCACATTTATGAAATTTATAAAAACAGAAGGTATTAATCAAATGAATTTCAGAAATATTGAGAGGTTTCAATTCATTCTCATATTCCAAGTTTTTTATAGAATTTTTACTCAATAACTCGTTTCAAAGGTATTTACATTTTCGAAATATTTCATGGTATTTGTGGAATATAGTTGAAATCAGTGTTGAATTTGATGAATTTTCAAGTTATGGAGATTATTTTGAGTAACAACTCAATCTAGTCTGGAATCTCTATTTTTCAAATATTTGTTTGAAACCCATCCGAATACAGATTTGACAACTTGTTTGTGGATATCATTACAATCCCTGTAAAATTTAATTGCTTGTTGCGACAAGATTCAATAGATTGTTTGGAAATAAACTTAAAAAACAGTGAAAATTCAATAATATATTCTGAAAATTAGGAATGTAATTATTAAGCTGTAAGGACAATCGTGAGGCTGTATAACGAATTCTATTCTAATAATAAGTCAATATTAACCATATTAAATCATTTCAGTTTGAAAAGTGTTATAGATGTTATAAATAATGACATTATTAAATAAGATCAGAAAATACATTCAATAGATGATTTTTTACTAGTTTATTGTGCCCTTCTTCGACTGTTTAATAATTTTTCTTCTGATTTATAAGATTAATAATATTAAATTTATTATATGATTACGCTCAGGTTTCAAAGTCTATGCAGACTTGTAGTGAATAGATAATGTTCTCTTGAAAGTATCTGAATTACCACTTACTTCTTCAAATGGTTCCACATTTTCGTTAACACTTCCTAATTCAACAGCGGTACATGTGATGAAAATTGAAATAATCTGCAGAAAAGTAACTATTCTCATGGCTGAAACCTATCTGCGACTGACGAGTTGTTTCGAAGTATTGTGATCCATATATTATTTGACTCGAAACTGATAAAGCAAATTGGTAAAAATTAATAAATATAAACTATTTTTTGCGCCATTAGCGCGTTCTGCTTATTCGAGTTGAAACTGATAATGTTTACAAGGGTATGATCGATTTTGTCGTCAGTTGGAATTCAAGTCACTTTGTCTTGAGGCGAAAAAATTTTTCAATACTTTTCGAATATCACAAAATAATTTAGGATACCGAGAATCAGTTTTGACTGGAATTTTCACTTTTCAAAATTTTCAAAGGAGCGAAGACAGAAAAATCCATTCATCCCAATTGCAAACTTTTTCTAAACTCACGTTTCTCAATAATTGCGAGAATTGCGTAGTCTTATGACTCAAGTTATAATTGAAGAATACGACTTTTACAGGTATATAAACCAACTAGCACCAATATTGTCCCAACCCGAATCCAAAATAAGCACTCCTTCCAAACACCAGGACCAGAACCAAATTGGCCTAATTTATTCTACGCTAGAGGTTCCAGTTCTACCTTGTTGAGATACACTGATTTTTTTAAGCATTTTACATAGTTATACTTAGATCCTGCCAATGAAAAAAGTGAGTAGTGATTGGTTTTCAAGAAAATTAATATCATATCTAAATGATATCTAGTAACTTTTTAGTGCATTTGTAGAACTGTAATAATATTCAATACGATTTGGTTAAATGATGTTCTGATAACTGTATGTAACTTAATCTTAAGACGAGGACTAAGATTTTTTGCAGATTTTTACCGAAAAATCATGGAACTGATTTCCTGTAATACAATAGTTACTGTATTAATATTTTCGAAAACTATATTCATATTATTATTCCAACGCGGAATTCATTCATTTAACATTGTTAATAAATTAACATTATCATGAACAATAATTATAGTGGTAGGTACTTAAATTGGTCAGTTCCACCTTGATTTTAAGTTGAGGATGCCCTAGAAAAATCAAATCCTGGCCTGCGTGCCTTGGGTTTATTCTAACTTCCACGCTATGCAAATTGGAGTACGTAAATGATTTCCTCTTTACTTCTCGTCTCTTCAAATGGACGTGACCTCTACTTTTGTTTCAGGAATTGATTTGGACCCAACACGGCACAGGGACGTTCCCGACGGCCCCACGTGGCACAGGGACACATTCCCGACGTACCAACATGGCACAAGGACACGTTCCCGATAGCCCAACATGGCACAGGGACACGTTTCCAACGGCCGAACATGGCACTAGCATGTTCCCGGCGGCCCAATACGACATAGAGACACGTTACCGACGGCCCAATACGGCACAGTGACACGTTTTCGACGGCCCAACATGGCACAGGGATACGTTCCTGAGGGCCCAATACGGCGCAGGGACACGTTCCTGATGGCCTATCTCATTATTCATCCTTTTTAATCAGCACCCATGGTGGCTAGGTACTATAGTTTCATCGTATCTCCCAATATGTCCATTTCTCTGTGGCATCCCTACCGCATTGTGGTGGAGGCCAATATTCTTCTCCATGCAAAACTATCATCGTTTCCAATGTCCATCATTGTCATCATTCTATACTATTCTTCCATTTGATATCAGCTACTCATCTTGGAGTTAAGCAGCAAGAATCCAATCATCTACAGTAACATTAACGTAACTCTCAAACGGAACGCAGTTAAGTGCATCAACGTGTTCTGCCTTTGATCTAGGTATATAAATATCGTCAATATCTTACTCTTGAACTTGTAACCACCATCTGCCAACTCTAAGTATCTTGCCCATTTTTGTGAACATATATTGTATTAAGATATGAAAAGACTCTAAACCGATAATCAATCAAATACACAAGAAATTCCTAAAAAGTATAGTAGCTGAATCAGCTGAACAATTTGTGACCCACTCCACAGTCGAATTTCTGGAAAAGACAACACTCACTATTCCCACACTAGAATCCACAATGCCGGAAATTACTTTTCGAGAACGTCTAGACAGGATAATTTTGAAACTGCTAAATATTAACAAGGCATCTGGTCCTGATGAAGTGCCCGTCGTCGTACTTAAACAGTGCGCCAATAAACTCGTACCAGTATTTTGGATACTTGTCAACTTGTCTTACAAGGAAGGGTATTTCTTTGTTGTTGGAAGATTGCTCGCGTTCAGCCTATTCCTTAAAAGGGCTAGAGAAATCTTCCAAATAACTACAGATCAGTGGCTTTGCTATCAATGATAACAAAAAACATCGAGAAAGCCGTAAACCACCATATTCTTAAATTTTTGAACGCATTCAAAATCTTGATCATCCATATGGCTTTCAGAAACAAAGATCAACAGGCGACCTTCTATACTATGTCACCCATATTTCGAAAAACGCAATCGAGAAACATGGACAGTCGAAATGTGTTGCACTTGATATTTCTAATGCCTTTGATCGTGTGTGGCATGATGATTTGCTCTACAAACTTCGATGCTATCATTTTTGTGTATGGCTCTCTAACTTACTGGAAGAACGTTTCCTGCAAGTGGCCGTCGATGGACACCTGTCGAATACTTTTACCATCAACGGTGGTGTTCCCCAGGGATCCATATTGTCTCCAACCCCCTTTTCATTGTATATCAACGACTTATGGAAAAAACAAGAATCCAACAAGATGAAATAAGTGTGCTGACGACAGCAAAGTTGTCTCGTCATTCCATTTGTATTCCAGAGCATCGGCTGCGGATGCACATCTTTATCGTCAGCAGGAGTTTGAATATCTTAATGAGGTTTTCGAGGTGATTTCGACTTGGGGTGAAATAACCAGGTTCAATTTAATGCTATGAAAACCCAGGCATCGGTTTTCTTCGGAAAGATAAATGTCTTTGATCGGATATAATAATGTCAGGACAGACAATTTCGCTTTGTGCTTCGTTAAGTTTATTGGAAATCAAAATGGACATCAATATGTCTTGGCACAATCATGTCGCTGAAGTTGTAAAGGCTGCTACTCAAAAGTTCGGAACACTGTTCTGAACCAGAAAACTCTACAAACCACAGCAACTTTTGATGCTTTATAAAACTCAGATCAGATATTATTGTTCTGGATGTAAAAACCACTGTCTTTGAAAGCCACCTCCTAGTCGTCAGATCACGAAAATGGTGTGCTCGTATCCTTCTCAAGTAGCCGTTTCATAAGTGCAACAATTTTGATACAAGTTTTGATGTACACTCTGAAATCTAAAACACTTTTAAAGCACTTGGGAAAATTCATATCTTAACTGCAATTACTTTCTGCTTATCCAGCATATTAACCCTCCTGCTCTGAATGATTCAAGCTTGTCTGCATGGTTTTTTTCACTCGGAGAACTTGGTTCACTCAGATCTAACTATAGTAAAATTCCACAATAACAGGCACCAAATTCTCAGAAATATTATTGTATTGAAACGAAAACATTGTTGACAAGGTTGTGATTCTATATATTTCATCAAGAGACAGATTAAGGCAAAAATTTCAGTTTTTGTTTTTTATAGTATAGTATAGTTGTTTAGTATAGACTCCTTCAACTAACTGTCCTAACAATATTAACATATATAACAATATAATTCTATAAAAACAAATTCATCATGTAACATATTGATACCCATAAAACAGTACAAATATTCAACTTTCTGAGTAATTGATTCCTTTCATTAAAGAAAATGAAATTACCATATTAATTTAATACTATTTAATAAATTTAATACTATTTCCCAAACACAATCAAATTCATTGATTGAGTAGAATTGGTCTTTTTTATTTTTTTAATTCATTACGACGTATACACTGTTGCTCAGAATGTCCGACTCTCTTCAGTTTTTTATTGAACGATCGCCTTTACAGTTATAACAACATCTAGATTATAAGTAATTTTATTTAACTCTCTTTTAATGCCCTTTGAACTGTTGTCTACATTTCTGTATCAGTAAAAGAAAGAAACCTTCGATGCACTGGACATATCTCAGTGAAATGTTTTGTCATATCCGGGAGGCCTTGTACTGTTTGCATGATCCAGGTAATTAGCTAGATATTCTATACAATAAAGACAATAATCCAAAAAAATATCTTCATGTTTTTTTCACAAAGAAAATACATGTCTGGATGAGTCGTGTGATTTACGCGCATTTCTGTGTAATCTGCTAGTTACTAATTTGATAGTCTACAGATATTTTTCAGTTTACATATTCGACCTACTGAACTTACGGATCAATAACTTGACATGTTACCGAATTCCGGAATCAATGATTCATCAATATTCAAATTACTATAAATATTTCTACTTACGTTCGTTTTGTTTCGTTATTTTTTTCAAATTATGAAAAGAGAAATGAAAATTTCAATGTTTTTTACCACTTTTATTTGTAACTAACGTTACTGCAGTTTCGTCCTAGATAGACATTCTCAAACTTATACTCAACATTCCCAAACTTATATATTGTATACGTTTGAGAATGTCCATATAGGAAGAAATTGCAGTAACGTTAGTTACAAATAAAAGTGTTTTTAAAAACATAGAAATTTACATTTCTCTTTTCATCATGATCTCCTACCACGTAGTAACGGCTACATCCATCAATTTTTTATTATTTTCAACCTTATTACTTTCGACAAGGTCAAGAATAAGAAAGATTTACTGGATGATGAGATAGAAATCCATAGACTCCATTTTCCAAATTTTCCGTTGACATTGTGAACGTTCGCCTTTTCACAATTTTTCAACTTGTATTCACGTAGATTACTATCCCACTTCAGAATTGAACTTCTACTGTAACGCCCTGTAACGAACTGAATTCGCACTACATTTAACAAACTGTACTCTGTCGAAGAACAAACGTTATTGACTGAATAATCATTCATATTTTCCTATTGCTACCACCAATACCTTACATAACTCATGTATCATCAATCAAAATATCGAAAGAAACAATGTGTCATCGAAATATCTCATCGAATTCCTCTTCACAGCCATTATTTGCCTCCATCGTTGCCGTCAACAATGATGTCAGTTCACACTATACTCTTATCTTCCTATTGGCTATTCTATCTTAATAGGTGTTTCATTCACACTAATCTTATTAGATATTGAGTCTTTTCCGCCAAAAGTTATTCCCAGTCACCGTCATCAATTTGTACCATCACGTTATGTATTAACAGTATACCGTCACACGAATAGCGATATTAATGGTAACTAGCGTTTTTTTTTCTTCAAAGCGGCCCATGTAAGCCATATTGATCGACAGATTTCCAGGAAAATTCTACACGTGTGAGTGGCTACACCAATGCATAGGTTATCGCTTTGAACATTCAAACATATATTGAATGGAGGAGAACTCAGCTCTAACGCCTCATAAACGGATGATCGAAACTGGATATGAGGAACAAATTTCTTTTATTTAATAACATCCGAGGACAAACAATTCCTACCGATATTTTCGTCATGAAGGATATTCAAAAATTCTGTTGAAAATATGTTAGAACGATAACTCTCAGAAGCCGAAACTTGTGACATCTAAGGATTAACGAGATCATATCTTTAAATTTGAGAATCAGAATCAAATCATTAGGAAGAATCGATGATTTTACGAATTGTCAGAAATTCATAAAAATCCATCAGTAATAGACGACGTAAACAACACTATTGCCAACCCCTAACGCTTCAAAAGGTACCTTTAGCCAGCGGAGTGAGGACCTACGACGGACGGTGGAAAGTTTCGTCATTTTCTATCCAATATGGAGCGGTGAATTGGGGCAGTGGTAGTGCGCCTGACTGAATATCGAAAGGTTGTGAGTGCTATCCCAACATCAACTATATATTTTTCTCTAGAGAATTTATATTGTTGAAGTTAGAATAATAATTCTGCAATGTTACATAGCGTTACATGGCTGACAATGCTCTCTAGGTAGCAACGTTGCCATTGAAACAAAAAAAACATTAGTACGGTCAATCGCCCAAAACTTCGGACTACTTTTTTGCACCCCCATGAGATGAGTATCCAATGAAACAGTTTGCTGAAAAGATTACGAAAAATAAATTGACGTCACTGCAAATCCAAGATAATAATAATGATGGTCTTTATTGACTGAAATAGAATATAACAACCAAGAGGCCAAGTTCAAAACTGCAGTGTAGAACAATACAGGTTTGCTCCACCACTTAACTTATGTAGGTAACCATATTTTTTATACAACTCGATGCAATGAATATCAAATGAAAGGGTTTTGGTCCATTTTTTTCACGTTTAGAGTTGAGAATTACATGAACTGACTGATAATTAAAATCCATTCGGACGTATTTTCATAACACTTCATTATGTGATTTTAACTTGATAGTGTATAAAGCCGCCACCCTTTTCCACTAGCATTTTTAGGCTAATTTCTACATCATGATCATTATTCAATGAGGTATTTTGAATCATAACGACTTTTAATACCTAACTGATATTCTGGTGTTCGAATCACCTTCAACTAATTATCACTTGATATTCCGTAATGTCCTTTCCCAAAAAACAGGCTATCCCCGAATATGCCTACGTCATTCAAGAAGCCCCTCTAGAACGCAATAATAAATCCTAACCTTTTTACCCCATTTGAACAAAATTATCTCGTCGGCCAACAGGATGTATAGTTTTTACTAATGCAATGTTAGAAGTAAGCTGGAACATGGTGGACTCATTTGCTATCCTGTCTATCATCTGCATATTGCCAATATCGAAAGCGTTAAAAAAATTTTTAAGTACGTTACATCACAATGAATTTTATTTCATTGAATACTCCTAGATTGTTTCTAATCATTGAATTTCTTCACGCTTTGATGAATGGTAATATTGATAGCGCCAAATTCATTTGTCTGTACCTCAGTTCAATTCTTGATATCAGCGCACATTTTATTGTATTAGCTACAGAAAAAATTTGAGAAAATCGCCAATTCAAATTATATGTCAAAATTACGACGACACGTGCCGAGATTTTTTCGTCGATAGAGGGCATTCACAATTTCATCATAATTTCAACATTCAGTATGTGACTTCAATGTGACAGTCTTGAAAAAATTGAGATTTGTTAATGTTAACTCATTTTCAAAAAGTTGCTGTTACTTTTTTCCTGTCAATTTTTTCCCATGAAAACATTTCCGAAGCATTTCTTTACGTATAATTCAATGCTGTAAAAAACCTTTTTTTTTGAAATGAGATATCAATAGTTATTGATTAAGACACCCTGTATATTCCTACATATTTAAGTAGAGCTTAAAATTACCATTCCAAAAATGTAGCACACTTTGATAAAGTAGGCTTTGGACGATATGACGCGGCGATAAAACAGAATGCAAATCTTAACTGGTAGCTGTCAATTTTTATTTTAGCAGTAAAGACGCTCTTCAATAAGTGGTTTTTGTTCAGTTTTCGAACACATTCGTAATGAAGCATGAGAATTATGAAAAATGAGGTATGATTGTCTATTTTATACAAACCGGGGTAAATGCAAACGCACCTAGCAATTCATGTTACGAGAGGTAGTATTCAGAGAGACATTTTCGAAAGATTGCGAAACAACCTAAATGATGGGTGTCAATTTAAAAATGGAAGGCCGAAATTATATGAATCAAACAGTGATAAAGAGTTGGAAGAACTAGTCCTTTTTGGAGCTGTTAAAATAATCCCAAAAAGCGAAATTTGAAAATATCAATAGGTCTACCAAGAACTAACTTTGTGAGGATTTTGAAAAAAACATAAATTCAAGTCATACAGGACCAGAAGAGTTTATCAACATAGACCAGGAGATTTTGAACGCCACATGGCTTTTTGCCGGTGGTCCCTGGAAAGTTGTAACCAAGTGGGTGATTTTTTATTAAATTGTATTTGGATAGAGGAAGCTCATGTGAGCAATGACGGCATTTTCAACTGCTATAATTCTTATACTTGGGCACAACAAAATCCTCATTATATTGTGGAGCAGAGAAGATTTGGGTTTAGTGTGTGTGCAGGTGTTTTCAGAGGTAGATTATCGGCCTGTTCATTTATAATGGCACTCTCATATCTCAGAGGTATTTAGAAATGTTGAGGTAAAATATTGAACACCTTGTTGATGAATTACCACTAATGGAGCTCAGAAAAATATATTTTCTACAAGACAATACTGCAATTGTCACAAATTTTTTGGTTGCAAATTTTGGTAATGATTAGGTAGCCAACCAAGGACCCAACCATTGGCCGGTCAGGTCACAGGACCTAACGCCTATGGACTTTTACCTCTGAGGGAAGTTGAAAGATCTCATTTTTGAATTGCCGAACAATTCTAGGGACGAATTGAAAACGGCAGTGATGCAAAGTTGTTTTCCTCATTTCTATTGAACTATCGTCCAGGAAAGGTGTCGCCTGTGTTTAGGAGAAGCTGGCAGATATTTCGAACACCTTTTCTGAAAAAATATATTTCTTTGTGTGTACTTTATCATTATTATTATTATTGTTGAAGATTCATTTATTAGTAGTGAATATAGTATAAATTGTTATCTGTTTTATAGAAACTATGCGTTTTAATTACTGCTGTGAAAAATTTCCTCAATATTTGATATCTACTAGTACTTCTGAACAATTTTTTTCTGTTTTATTGCCGCGTCGTCCAAATCCTACTCGAACAAAGTGTGAGTTTCAAAGTCTACATGAAAAAATTTAAAAGCTCTGTATTTCAAAGATGACTCTAGCAAAAGATCGTGTGTGTAAATTTTTGGTGAGCTAATTTTAAGCTCTATTGAAATATGCAAGAATAAACAGAGTATCTTATTAAAAAATAACTCTTTATGTTGGTGTTGGTGGTTTGACCGACAACTGCGGTAGCAGAAATTTGGGAAGCTAACCTGAAATGTAATCGGAAAACGAATCCACATGTTTCTAGAAACACCGACATATAAACTTGTCAAGTTGACTTGGGTGTCATACCAATAGGTGGTTTCCACTTATGTTTTGTTTGCGTTTACGCAGCTATTTTGATCAAGTACTTTTCTGGTTTTTCACATTTTGTCTTCAATTGAAGACCGCCTGCCCGTTACTGACGATGCCCAATAGGCTGAAACAGCTGTCTACCGGTGGCTCTTAAATTGAAATCAATATGGAATAATCAGAAATTACTTATCTATTCATATTTTGATTTCGAAATTTCAATTTCAACAATCATTTTGATGTTGAAGACTTCTTTCGAAATTTAAATTTCCAAATTAAATATCCTCACATAGCACAGCCCTCGATAAAGCTAATAAACATTAGCGAAAACTCGGGCAGCTAAAAAGTGTAATATTTATTCTAATATATATATATACAGTGTCACACATAAATTCCGCATCAAATGGGATTTTTTTTGTTTATCTCTTCAAGCAACTTTCGATATCTTCATTGTGCTTTAAAAATGATGCCAAAGGACATGCATATGACTGATCAAGTGATTTTTCTTCCATGTCAAATTTGACATTTTTTCCAAAAAATATTCAGAAAAGCAGTTACTACTCGAAATTTCGAAAATCGGTAAAGAGAAAAGATAATTGTTTTTTCATTTTTTACCTATATAACAATTTTTAGCTCTCTAGTACAAATTTAGTTTTTTTACAGTTTTTCGAAAATTAGACATTTGCCGATTTCTCAAATTTAGCCAAACCTCAACAAAGTTAGTGCTTTATGCCTAACTTATTTTTCCAACGCATTTTTATTACCAATTGCAAT